>JAGVVM010000569.1:0-21139 GCA_019149425.1 Psidium friedrichsthalianum | reverse complement strand
GGTCTTCTTTCTTTTATCAGTTAGGAGACGTGCGAGATGAAAGTCCCATGCACGGTTTGAATGAGAGAAGAAGTGAGGAATCCTCTTTTCGACTCTGACTCTCCCACTCCAGTTGTTGCTTTTCTTTCTGTACTTCGAAAGTAGCGGCTTCAGCTTCAGCCACTCGAATTTTCGATATTCCTTTTTATTCTCATCAAACGAATGGCATCTTCTTCTAGAAATCCTAGCTATTCTTAGCATGATATTGGGGAATCTCATTGCTAATACTCAGGCAAGTATGAAATGTATGCTTGCAATTTCGTCCATAGGTCAAAACGGATATGTAATTATGGAATAATTGTTGGAGACCAAATGGTGGATATCGCGAGCATGATAACTTAATATGCTATTCTATATCTCCATGAATCTAGGAAATTTACTTGCATTGTATTATTTGGTCTACGTACTGGAACTGATAACATTCGAGATTATGCAGGATTATACACGAAAGATCCTTTTTTGGCTCTCTCTTTAGCCTATGTCTCTTTATCCCTATGAGGTCTCCTCCACTAGTAGGTTTTTTCAGAAAACTCCATTATTCTGGTGTGGATGGCAGGCAGGCCTATACTTCTTGGTTTCAATAGGATCCTTACGAGTGTTATTTTATCTAACTATTATCAAAAAATAATCAAGTTATTAATGACTGGACGAAACCAAGAAATAACACCTCACGTGCAAAATTATAGAAGATCCCCTTTAAGATCAAACAATTCCATCGAATTAAGTATGATTGTATGTTGATAGCATATACTTACCAGGAATATCAATAAACCCGATTATTGCAATTGCAGGAACCCTTTTTTAGCTTCTAGAATCTATATTCTTAACTCAAGATCCCTCTTACTAACTGGAATCAAAGAATTAGTAGATCTGTTCCGCCCAAAATGAGAATTGGCTAGGGTTATGAACTTATAATCTAGAATCTGATGATCGAGTCGATTCCATGATTATAAGTTCATTCCATACCGGACCGGCCCGCGGAATAAGGTTATATACATTTTCATATGAGAAGGGGTCATTCGAGCGTATCGAAATAGATACTATGTTACATATGGATCCCTACGTCGTTTCATTCCATTTAGGATTAGAATAGGCGTAATCGGACCCGCTTTTTCAATATCTCTCCTTATTTGGGACCTATTCACTCTTTTAGCTTCTATTGAATCGAGAAATGGGTTTGATTGTCTATCTTTTGATTTGATATAATAGTATAATATATAAGGCATCATCCGGATAATTCAAATCGAAGTAATTGGATGTACGACTTGAGCCTATATGACATGACCGATCAATAGAAAGACTCCAACACACACCTTTGTCATATATTCCATACATCACACTAGATAGATATCATATTCATGGAATACGATTCACTTTCAGATGCCTTGGTTGGTGAAATAGTAGACACGCGAGACTCAAAATCTCGTGCTAAAGAGCGTAGAGGTTCGAGTCCTCTTCAAGGCATAATATTGAGAATACTCATTGAATTGGAGGCAGCGGATCACGAAATCTTGGCGATCTTCTCTACCTAATGAATGGAGAGTCCGCTTTGAAATCGTCCACCCTGCACCCACCCTCCCAGTATATGCTTCAACAGGAATCACACAATGGTAGATTGATACAATATAAACCTCTGGTAAAATGCCCGCCCCTAACGTAACCCAACAGATAAAGTACATTCCATAGTCCGTATTAGGGATTGGCGACTTACCCATTCAGTGACTTTAGCACTGGACATTCCCAAAATAGGTACTATCGCATCGGCTGAATTCAATACTAGACGCCTATTGGCATTCCAGCCTTCTTTCTCCTTTCAAGGCCTATCCGAAAGAGAATACAGTACTTCTTAGTCGTGAATATCTGAATAGTATGAACCGTTCCGTGGATATCTTTGCTTTGGAACAAAACAATTAGAATTAGGCTCGGTCAACTGGAATGTGTATTATCCATATAGGGGGTCTTCCAATCGAGACGATCCATCGACCTGATACGAAGAGAAAAGTCTATCTATTTTATTTAGTTATTCAGTTAAACTTAAACCAATGATTCGTTATTGGAGCAGATAGCAACAACCATTTCATCCGACATGCGTAGTTTTGATTTTCCAATGGATTTACATCTTTCATTAATGGAAATTTTTGGATGTAGTGAGTAATAGCTATGGTTATTCGCTGTTCAAAAATTCTTGTTTAGGTAGAGGCGTCTTCTGAAAATAGCCTTTTCAGCAGTATGAGTAATGAATTTATCATTGGGAGTCAAAGAAAATGTGTACAAGCTATTGTATATATAACAACACCCAACCTTACTCGAATTAAAGAATATAGAAGTACTATTGTTCCTTATTTCAAAGAAGTAACCACATATCTAGACATAATACAGAAATTAAGTTCCATCTAAATGAAGGTAGATAAAATATGTTTCTTAATGTCAAAAATTAAATTCAAAATGAATTTAAAATGACACCTCCCATGAACTCAACATCAATTTTGTTATTATTTCATATAGTGAGCACTGATTCATCTTGATTTAATTTTCTCCGATTCATGAATCCATGTATGGTGAACGCAACATGATTAGTTGCACCATTATTTGGCCTCCATGAGCTGAATGAGGCTTGCTTATAGATTGGATTCACAAATCAATTTCAAAGAATCATTACATGTACGCTCTCGATTGGATAACTAAGTGTTAAATATGTCGCAATCTTTCTTTATGTGATCTTTCTTCTTACAAAAGAAGCAGCGATCACTAACCTTCTTAAATAATGCTTTCTTTAAGACCTGAATTGTCGAAATGACCATTGATTTCATGAGTTCCTTTTATCAGTGGGATTTTTAGATCTCTTAATTAACTAGTCTACCATCCTTATAACGTAATCTATAGCTTCACCAAAGCTATCAAAACTCATGCTAAAATATCCTTACAGATGTATCCCAATCTCGGTATTAAACAAGACACAATTCCTAGTCTCCAAGACTTTCATTATTTGTCTAGCAGTGCAATTAGCTGGCAAACAATTTTTCAAGCGTTCTTGAATGGCTCACTTTATATATAACAAGCAATTTTGATTACTCTTTTTCCAAGTAGCAAAATATGCTTTCTGGGATTCCAAAAATGATCTCAATGAGATCAGCCAACTAATCATTAATAAGAGCAATATAAATATCTAACAGCTCCATCCCAAATAGGGAATCCTCTGCCTATTTCTTAATGATTAAACTAATATGAATCTCAATCCTAATGAAGTCGTCTATTATAGAGAAGGTAACTGATTTAGACAAGCAATATATATATTTAGCATCATGTGAGTACTTTGTAACTTAAAACCATATAAAGACACATCTTGAGGGTTACATGCATCATCATGTAATCATATTTGGATAGAATGCATGACATGCAGCTGTAAAATCTCCACATAATAGTGATCATGAGAACATATTCCAAACTACATGAACCACAATCGTTGGGTGTATGAACCACTAGGAATTAGTCACTCATCAATCATATGTTGTACATATGACCCTCTTTGAACAAAAATTATGTAACTTGAAATCGAATAAGTACACATACTAAGAGTTATTGTATCATCATGTAATTACCTTTGAGTAGAATACATGACATACAGTTGCATACTCTCAATAGAAAATCGAACATGAGAATACATTTCAATCTTCGTGGTGTAATGAACCACTAGGATCAGATAATTCTCAAGCACATTGTACATGCATCCCTCCATAAACCAATACACAATCATCTTCTTTAATAGTACGATCACGCATTAGAACATTAAACATACCACCATGAGATCGATATTTCTCAAATCTAATCAAGTGTGCCACTTTGGCAGTCATTACCCAATTAAATTCTTGAAAATCTCTCATACTAGGGATATAAAATTTATGCCTTACATCGACCATATGTATGTAATTTTAGACTTGATGACAGGGGCTATTTGTCACTAAAATTAGATGGGATGCCAATTAGATTGCTCCATTCATTGATACATATCAATGAATTAGCTCTATATATTCTATATGTGGTCATAAGCATGTGAGCTAGCATCATTATTTCCGAACCATATGTAAATACAAGAAAAATACAAAAATACTCTTACAAATACACATATATAGGGTTTTATATGTAATTTTTCATCCATAAAAGCATCAAACATATAATAGAAATATACCACAATGCAAAGTAGGACCATACAAGCACAACGTCATTTACCACAATCTCATCATAGCTCAAACACACCCTTACGTGCAGCGCACGTGTGGACCCCTCATCCGGTTCAAAGATCGGTCCAACTCTTGACTGGTTCGACTAGTCAATAGGTCAATTCAACCAATTCAATGAGTCGGGTAAGTAACTCGAACACGTAGTTGATGACATCATCACATGACGTCAGCAAGTTGGTTGACAAGTGTTAACCAACACACTGATCCATGCCTAACGCATGTGTCACCGGTGCGTATGGGTGCATGCACAACCGTCCAATAGCCTTTGGCGGCAAGCAACCACTCAAAATGATCATATGCTCAAGACCTATCCAACTATGTGTTCAAAACTAAATTTCATTGAATAAAAATGCAAAAAAATGCCAAAAACCATAATGTTCACTAGTGAACATCGAGCACCAACTCTATCACGGAGCATGGGGGTGTATGTAGTGGTTCGCGGTCTCCTCTGGAGGTGTGCGACCACTCAAAAATGCTCATATTGAGGAGACAAGTCCAAATATATAATCAAATATAGTTTTCACTAGATGAAAATTCTGAAAACACACCGAAATAGAATGGTTTCCATTCTCGATTAGGCAGCTCTATTACCAAATGTAGGGTCACGAAAATGTGGCACGTCCAATGATCACCATGACTGGAATTGGAAATACTACATAACAATTGAAGGGATTAGCGCATCTATATGGAGTCAATCGAACAAGATACAGAAAGGCAACAATTCCCAGAACCCAAGTGCTTCTCCTCTACTCCCTCTCGAGATGCTAGCCAAATGAGACAACCACCATATAGCAAAAAGGTCCGTTATGATTTTTGCATTAAAGGGATAGAGTAGGGACTTTAGCCTATTTATAGAGTTTTCGGTCACGGGCCTTCTCATTACGAGTCAGGCCTCAGTCAACCCACACTAGCAAGTATATATTAAAACGATTAAGAATTCTTATATCTTACTTTATTAGACCAACCCGTAAAACGGTAAATATTAATTTCAATTAATGTAAGCCAACGTATAAAAAAAAACTCTTGCAATTTCTTTTATCGATCCGTTAATATCATTTAACTTTAAATTACTTAAAATATTTTTGTCATAATGTGAATCAATACAACTTCTCAATCATGACAATCATTATTTATTACATTTCGCTACGTTGTTGAAATATACGTGGTCATGTGACGGAACACTCCAACATATCTTCTTTTTCTACTATGTGTGGGTAATTTTATTATATTCATTTATTTGTAAAAGCATTCCATATATTTTTATTGTGATGACATTTTTTATCCTTTAATATTATTTATTCGCAATTATGAGTCCTGTTTGAAACCAATGATTTATTATTTCTCACATATCGTGTTAATATTATTTATGTGTCAAATATTTCCACAGTATTTGATTGACCTTTAGCATGTCATTTTTTAGAATACGAGTCAAATAGGAAATTAGTATCCTACGTTGTTAAACTCTTTCAAACCCTCATCGTAAATTATTATTTTTTATAGGACATAAAAAAAATCGATTTTGAACATTTATTACCCCAAATATGCAGCATTCTATTCGAGAATTATGCATAAAAAAAAAGAATGTAAATGTATAGCGTTTGTACCTTTTATACCAAGATATGCATATGATTAGAGCTGCAGAATTAAAAATTTGCTAGGATAAGACGTTTGATAGTGTGACCATAAAAAAAAAATTACTGGATAAAACTCACCCGTGAGCCTGCTGGGTGGCTTAATCTCATGCGAACTTCATCCGTACATCTAGTATCATTTATAAATTTATTACCAAAATATGCAGAAGAATTAGAGGTGTAGAACTAGCTAGAGATTTGCTAGGATTAATGATTTGCTAAAGTGACCATTAAAAATAAATTGGTGGATAAAATTCACACGTGGGCGTGCCATGTGGGTCTTCACTCAACCTCATGCGAGCTTTACTCACCGTCAATATATCAGAATTAGATATTGGCTAAAGTAATCATCAAAGCCCTAGCCTTGTCCAATGCACATGCATGGGTCGATTTTTATCCACTCATGAAAATTAATCGGGTCGATCGTGAAATTTCTCATATCTTGCCAAAAAAAAAAAAGAGAGAATAGACAATCAAACCCTTTGCAAGTTTCATCATTACCTAGTGTTTTCTATGATTTATTACATAAAGCCGATTATTAAGGACCAAAAGGAAAGCCAAAAAAACCTCGTACATGATAATGGAGAGTGGGTTTAGGTGAGTGCTAAAAGTGATGGAATTCTTTTGTTGGTACTAATTGATCAAACCCTAGTAAGTAATTCACTAATCATATTATTGCAACAATTTTTTTCTCTCTCCTTGGCCGGGCATGATTCGAAGTCAAAAGCTTATAGATACAAGTATCTGAACAGAAGAAAAGTTAGGTTAAACTTTTAATTCATTTATAACTTCCGGGAAGACAAAAGGGGAAGGTCCATTAGTAGCAGAAAATCATGCCTACACACGTCCAAAGTTTTGTCAGGTGAAATATTCTGACAGAGGTCCTAGATTTGATATTTCTTCGCAAAATACCCCCCAACAATTAAAATTTATCGAGCAAAATACCCCCAATAATTAAAATTTATCAAGGAGAACAGCAAAGTTAGATTTTCCCTTATCAAATTTAGCCCCTGCTAGTCGGGGGTAGAAAGCCCCCTTAAAGCACCAACAATGTGGCGACTAACTCGAGACATATTCTCTACGAATCGAAATGATACGTGTATGAGTCCGGTTAGCTTACGTTGTCTCTATTCACCATGTTGCACCACGATACGTGCGAGAATTTTTTATTTCTTTGCTGACAATTCAACTTGCTAAAAGTTGATGTTCCTTGATATGCAAATTCCTTTTTTCTGCCAAGTAGTATTCAACTTTTTCTTTGAGGATAGGCAATGATACGTACCGAACTCGAAATTTTCTTGTTAGGCTCATGTTTCATTACTTTGGGCTAAAGAGAAAAAAGGAAGATGATGGCGACGGTGTAGGCTCATCCGGAATCTGCCGTTGGTGGCGGGTGAAGAGCGGTCGTTGTCCGAAGCTTAAGGTCGAATTTCTTTCTACTACTTTTCCAAGTTCCATGTTAAGTGTCTGGCGCGGGTTCTTCGAAAACCCTAGTATTGTTTTAGTTCTCCAAGGAACCGATTTAAGTTTGGTTCAGGCTCACGCTAATGGATTTGGGCTTTTATAGGGGAAGTTATATCTTTCGTTCCTGTACTATAATTACTTTTCTACTCTGGTCCCTTTACTTTGCATATTTTTTATCAAGTTCTTCTACTTATAAATAATGTCTAATCAACCTTATCCGGAACAAAATCTAGCCAAATCCAATTGACGTGGTTGTCGGAGGATGCTGGTGTGTGGTGTAGGTTAAATATTGTCTAAGTGAACACCTACAGTCAGATAGTGAATTAGCGGGAGCATAAAAGATAAAAATTTACAAAAATTGATTCCTTCACTATCCACAACCTAAGTTGGGTGTCCTACGTGGGCAATATCTAGTTCACGCCACACTCAAGCATCCTTCAATGACAATGTCAGGTGAATTCGGATGCATTTTGTACTTGAAGGATTCGATTAGAAATTGTGTAAGTAGATCGACTTGAATTCCAAATTTACGAGGACTTGATTGAAAAATAGTTAACATAAAAGGACAAAAGATGTAATTTTTCCATTCGTAAGCCACCTCTTTGAAAACAAACCCATGTCCTATAACCACCTTTCCGGATTCAAACTCAAGTGGTACCCAATTTATAAGGTTAATTGGTATCTCATTCACATTTTTTTTTCCTTGTTAATGATAGTAAAAGTTAAAATATTTGCCACATGCACATATACCCACGGGCCCCGCAAAGGTTTCTTTTTATACCAGCTAGGAGAAAGGGAAGATAGTATGTACTGACATGAGTCTTTCTTGGGTCAGCCATAAAGGTGAAATTTCACTTTCACCACCACGTTTTAAATTTAATGTCCCCACATCGAGCATGAGGCTGATATTATATACACGTAGTTTTCATAGACTAAGACACATATGAAATGCAAAAATTATTCAAAAAGTCCTAAATTTATTGTAGGGAGGTCAATTTAATTATGACTTTTCAATTTGTCGAAAAAGTCTTAAGCTTATTATAATTGTGTCAATTCAATCTCAAATCTTTCTTCTTCTTCTTTTTTAATTCAATCATAAATATTTTTTGCAGAGAAAATTACCAAAAGGGTCTTAAATATATCATAATTATGTAAATTCAGTCCTAAACCTTTTGCAATTGTGCCAATTTAATCCACTTTGCTGCCCAACATTGACGTGGTGTCACCAATGCAGATATGGACAATATTCCATTATATAATTTTTTTTCTTTTTTTCCTTATTTTTTCTCTTTCTTCTTTTCTTGCCTTCCTATTCTACTGTGGCCAACGAGGCCACCTCGCCAACCGTGAGCGAAGGTGGCCTCATGTGTGAATGGTAAGGCCAAAGCTAGTGAGGCAACCACAGCTCACAAAACCCTTGCAACGCACAACCGTGGGTGAGGGTGGCCTCGCCCACAACTAGCAAGGCTCAAATAGGCCGATCAAGGGCTGCCAAGCTCTAGCCTAAGCTCGCCGACCACGGTAGCAATAGGAAGGGAAAAAAAAAAAGAAAGAGAAAAAAACCAAAAATATGTAATATTAAAAATTATAAAAAAAATTATCTAAATCAACATCGGTGGGCAAAGCAGATTGAATTGACACAATTGCAAAAGGTTTAGGACTCAATTTGCAAAAAAAAAAAATTAAGACTGAATTGGCACAATTATAATAGGTTTAGGAATTGTTTGATAATTTTTCTTATTTTTTCATTTGTGCCAATTCAATCCATTTGACAAATTTTTTCCGATCGACGCTGATGTGGATTTTTTTAATAATATTGGCATAATTTTTAATAATTTTTGCTTTTCTTTTCTTTAGTTTTTTTTTTCCTTCACTTATGGCTACCAATCCTTGCCGGCCATAGGTGAGGCCAAGGCACACTTGTTGGCACTAGTCAAGGGCATCATAGCCCTCCTCATCCAGGGCAAGGGCACTATGCCTCTCAGCCGGATCTGGCGGGAGCGTCGCGACCTTCGCCGACCCTAAATCCAGAGAAAAAAATCAAGAAAAGAAAAGAAAAAAATTCAAAATTTTATTTTAAAAATCCACATCAAGTGTGGCCAGAGAAATTAGCTGAATGAACTGAATTAACACAAATATAAAAGGTGTAGGGCTGAATTGACATAATTGCAATAGGTTTATAACTTTTTTGGTAATCCTCCCTTGCCAATTTAGTCTTAAACATTTAGATAATTTTTCAATTTAGTCTTAAAGCTTTTGATGATTTGTTAGTATACTCCCTCCTGCCAAATATCCAAATAATAGGTTTATGATTAAATTAGAAAATCTTATAGAGGTTTAGGACTAAATTGAAATAAAGAAAAATTTGATCTAAATTGGCAAATCGTCTAAAGCTTTAAGACTAAATTGGCATAATTGAAAGGTTTGGGATTAAATTAGTATAATTAAAAGGTTTAAGACTGCATTGGTTGTCATAATATTCAAGCAATGAAGATCACGATGATATGTTGGTCTTATGCAGAAGAGTTATGTTGTGGTAGCCGAGAAGGGTGCTACTTGGAATCCTCTGTTGTTGATAGAAAAACTCTTAGGACATCCGTTACAACAACCAGTTGTTTTCCCTCAATTGGCCTGGCCTCTTATCTAGAACGAAACTTAAACTCAAGCTGACTTATCTCTAACTCATCCGGTGGATTTTCCTTTCTTTGATTGAACATTCGAAAGATGGGAAATCGAAATAAGCCACAACCAACAAGCCTACCCAGTGACCATTGCTATCTCATTGGGTTAGATACCCTACAACCTTTTCTTCCCTTCACAAATCAAAGGAGGGTTTCATTCGATTGGCCCTTTCGATCGAATCTAGAATTTCTCACTAAAGAAGTGGGGGCCATGCCTCGTCTTCGGGACAGGAGAATTCTTTTGATACCATGGAGATCGATGCCCTATCCTAATCCTTAGCTAGATATGATCCTCATCCGTAGCTTTTCCTGAATCTGGGAAAGCTAAGTTAGTGGGTACATGGAATTCTTCGGATTCCAAATCGGGGTGCTACGCGTGAGCTTGATAGCTTGCACGTACTGTATGCTCAAAATTGACAATAAAAATACAAAATACAAAAGAAAACCTTTACCACGATGGCATTCCGATCGGAATAATGACACCAACGAATGTTGAAATTTCGTACCATGTTCAATAGTGTAGTCGTGTATTTAGGAACTTGGCCCAACATAGTCCCCAACTCGTTATCGGCAATAACGAGTAAGATCCTGATAATAAGTGTTTCTCAACAGCATTTAAAGCATGTCGTTGGAAAAAGATTTATTTTTTAAAAACAGCAACTACATGTCACGATAGACGGACAGCGAATTATTCACAAGCACTTTGGTGATATTTTTGACAAAATCCTAGTGCGAATTGCTGATCTAACCATGATGGTGAGCTTTCATTTACTAATTCAGTCCGTTAACGACATCTAAATGCTTTAAATTTCATTTGTTTACAAGCTCATTACCAAGCTCAATTAGTTATAACGAGAGACGACACCGAAGAGAGGAACCCAAATCCAATATACTCAAAAGTTTGAGTCAATAAGTTAAGACCCAACTAGGATAATATTAGCCGATCCCCAATACATGTAGATAATTAACAGTTTTTTGCCCCCACGCCCTCACTTGTGCATCTTAATAATTCTCCCCCTCACAATGTGACCCACCTACATTATATACGCTCCTCCTTAATCTTGGTGTCTTTCTTCACCAACATTTTCTCAACTCAAAATTTTCCACATTGGCGTGACCAAATTTTTCCACACTGGCGTGGCCAAATTGGTATTTGTTAGCGAGCACAACGTCAACTCCTCAAGCTTCACCTCAATCGCCTTAGCCCAGCCAAGCTTGGTAGGGTAAGCTACCGGCCACCTTGATTAGGGAATAACATCCACAATTTCCCTTCTTTGAGATATTCAGCAGGCATCTATGTACATTGAAAGTAGACCATGCATTAGTCATTGACTGGGATACCTCTTGTCAGCTAACGCAACACAAGCTGAATAACTTCACCCGAGGCTACTACCAAGAGAGAGTCCGAACCCAATCTCATCAACATGTCCAATTGGACCTGTACTTATTCAAAAATATATGCTATTGAGTTATTAGCCAACTAAAATAGATTAATTGCTCCATAACATACCAAAATCCCCATGTAAGATTTCTTTCACTTAACACCCTGACACATACACCTTAAAACTTTTGCTATGTTTTCGATTGATCTTTTATTTCCTTAAACCTCCACTTAGACATTTGAAGTATGAGTTACCAATACAGGTATCACCCACATGCCAATTTATTAGAAAATGGAAGTGGGTGATGTCTCTATTTTCAACCAGAAAATCACTCTGATTGGAGGAAATTTGTTCCTAACAAAGATGGAGAAAAATATTGCCCTTTCCAAAAGTTGATGTTAATAGTCTAGGTCCTTTTTTCTTGGTCCAAATGATATCAGATGTTTATCGTCCATATTCTTAGAACGGAGATATGCAGGATACGAAATTATTTGAATTTGTTGAATCCCATAATTTGCATGGGAAGTCCGGATATATAGCAATAATCGGACTGAAGTTTTTTAAATAAAGTTCTATAAAAAAGCCTAACCTCAAAGACTAAGATTATCAAAGTATTAATATGATAAAAGTTTTCCTGTCGGGATGTATATACAATTACTGAGAAAATTACAAAGAGGTTCTAAACATATTGCAATTGTGTCAATTCAGTTGCGCCAATTCAGTCCTAAATTTTTCACGTTCGTGTCAAATAAGTCCATTTAGCCAACCAGCGCTGACATGACAAAAATTTAATAATATTTTAATAACTTCTTTTCTTTCTTTTTTATTTTTCTTTTTTTCTCATTTTTTACCCTTACCCTCACAGCTAGTGAGGGTCGCCAGAGCTCACTAACCACTAGGCAATAGCCGTGAAGCCCTCGTAGGCAACCAATTGTGATTTGTGGCCCTTGCCCAGCCTCGCCCAAATATGGGTGAGCCTACCTCACCCACATTCGTAGCTTACGAGACCACGTGAGGCACGACCGCAGTGAAATGGGGGCAAGGCCTTGCTTGTCGCGAGCGAGGCCACCTTTGCCACAATCGATGATACCCTGGCAAGGCTAGGCGAGGGCCACGAAGCCCTATCAAGTGGCACTAACCGGGAAGAGCTTCAAGGCCCTTGCACAGTGGTCGACAAGCTCTGACGACCCTCGCCAACCATAAGGGAAGGGGAAAAATGAGAAAGAAAAGAAAAAAAAATGAAAAAGACATAAAAAAATAAAATTTTTATTAAATTTTTTCCACATTAGCCTGACTAGCCAAATAAACTGAATTGGCACAAAAAAAAAATGTTCATGACTAAATTGGCACTATTGCAATATATTTATAACTTTTTTGGTAATTTTTCCTACGAATACTATATGTTGCCTTAAGGGTCATTGACTATACTTTAGAAATGGGGAAATTACACACAAAAATCCTAAATCAATTGTAATTATGCTAATTCAGTCCTAAATTTTTTTTTCTTTTGCCAATTCAATCCTAAGCCTTTTGCATATGTGCCAATTAAGTCCTAAACTTTTTATATTTGTACCAATCTAATCCTTTCGGCCAAATTGGCCGGAAATAACTAACGTGGCAAAACTAGGGGCGACGTAGTAATTTTTTAATGATATTTCAACGTCTTTCAGTTTTTTATTTTTTATTTTATTTTTTTTCTTTTTTTCCCCTTCTTTTCTTCCTCAACCACACCTCTAACTTATAACACCTACGACTAGGAAAAGGTAGGACTCACTCGCCACTGGCAATGGTGAGGTCGGCCCCGCAATGGGCAATAAGGCCTAGGCGAGGCTCACCCTCATCGAATTTGGCATGGTTAGCCTCACTCAACCCCTCGCGAGGTCGCCCAACCAATACTGTCGCGACCTAAAAAAAAGAGTTTCCTCAGGCTAATGGATTATTAGGTTTATGAAATGACTAACCTAATACGGACTCTCCCAAGCCCTACCAATTCGCAACTTTGATTTTATATTGATGGTCAGATAGTTTGGAGTCGCTACTAATCATTCTTGGTAGGTTGATTAGAAACCTAAGTAAGATATAGGGATAAATACCTTACTTCTACGAACCAGAGATTAAGGGATTCGGGGACTTGATTACACTAGTTAATTAAAACTAATGCCCTTTCGGTACCTTGAATTTCATGGAATATCCTAAGTCGGCAACCCAGGCTTGGTTTACTTTAATGTTCAAGTGAGACCTTTTTTATTTTTACTTTTTTTTTAGATGAGGTGTATGAATGATATGAATGCAACGAAAGTGAATCAATGAAGATGCAATGCAAGATAATAAGCAACATGCAGATAATTATGCACCTAATTAGACTAAACATGCAAAAGACATGGCAAATAAAATGGACATGCAAGTATATGATACGATAAAATACGAGATATGCTTCATGTATGAACATGCAAATGGGATACGCAAAACATGCGACGTACAAAGTTTCAATGACATGGTAATAGCGCGGCATAGCATAATGGCAATCAAATCATGGCATGACGAACAATGACGTGCGAAGTATTAGCATGCGTCATGACAAAGTATGAAATATGCAATAAAGAGGCACAACCATTTATGTGAAAAATTAATGCATGCATATATGTATAAAAAAAATGGGAGGTATGATGGGTGATACTCGAAAATTGTGTCACATGGATACATGTAAAACATGTAAATATGATTATGTAAGCATGAATATGCAAACATGGACATGCGAACATGCAATGCAACATGAGATATGTGAACATGCAAGGATGACATGGGATATGCAAGCATGCAAGGATAATGCAATGAGCAGATTTTTTTAGTATTTTTTTAGAATTTTTTTTAGAATTCTTTTAGGATATGCATTGGATAGTTTCTTATCTTGTTTTTTATTCCAAATTCCAATGAGATAAGCTTTCTAAGAAGCTCATCTTTTCTAAAATTTCAATTAGATAGGGTTTCTAAGAAACCATATCTTACTAAAATTTTCAAATTTTTTGTGGAATTTCAAACAAGATAAGGTAATATCCAAAACAAACATGATAAAACCAACCAACGGATATCCAAAAAAAATAACTTGATAATGACAAATCAATCCATGGATAATCCTCTTAAATTTTCTAAAAAAATCCACTTCCTTAAACCCAAAAATTGATTTGAGAAGTTAGCGAATCGGATCTAAGTAGTTATAGATCGAATTGGCTAATTTCCCTTTTATTAATCCGAAAAAATCGTACCCGAATAGTTACGGATAGGACATGATCGGGTTTGGGTTTAGGTTTTTGATTCAAAAAAAAAATTATGCCAAGTTCGGCCACGAATGTTAAGCGTAAAAAAAAGTCAGATTTTTTATCCACAAAACTTCAACTTTTAGAGTCAAAGGTTAGATTTTTTTCGGTTTTAATTGCAAGTTCATATATCCATCAAGGCATATGAACATATATGCATATTGCCAATCAAATAAGCATGATTGCAATCAAAAGTTAGAGGAAATTACCTGTTTTGCTCCAAAAATCTGCACACGCGCAGGCTGGATATTCACCCAAAAAACAGCACTGTTTGGCTTTGTTTTACAGCGATCCGCGAAGTGATTCCTAGCACGTGCGCCCTTGGACAGAAGCAACTATCGAGAATCGATCTTAAACGGTGGCTGTTTGGGACTTAATGATCAACCAAACCAGCGTTGAACTCCACAAAGAGCAAAACAACTAAAACTCCAACAAACCCGTACAGAAGCTGAGGACTTTTTTTCGTTTCCAGCTTCATGCGGACTGAATTGCACGCGGATTTGAGCTCCAGCGCAAAAAAAAAAAAACACGCATTCCACCTCACTCCTAATTTTGCTGAATAAATCTGTGAACTTCACCTCACGACACCCAAGGAAGCTCTCTCTCTCTTTTCTTCTCAAATGCTCTCTCTCAATTTTCTCTCTCTAATTTGCTTAAAAATCTGAACCCCCTAACCCTAGAGCTAAGGTTGCTTATATAGAGTTAAGGCCAAGCCTAGTCCTAGTAGGAGTATGAGTTATTATGGGCCCTTGGATTAAACTTAGCTAAGGTAGGATTAGATTAGGGCCATTAGATTAGAAATTCTGAATCTAAGAGTTTTAATTACTTAAAACTCTTAATTTTCAAAATATTGAAGAGTCCCAATGGGTTAAGACTCTTTGAATTTTCGACCCAATAAAGACGTCACCGTGGGCTAGCCAAATTTTCAAGTAAATTCGGGTCCGTCGCTCTTCAATTGAAGCCCAATTCCTCTGCCAGTCTAAATTGATGCAAAGACAATGCATGAAACAAAATATGCAAATTACGAGGAAATGTGTTTTTTTTTGTGAGAATAAATTCTCATTTTTTTTGCAATAATATACATAAAAAGAAAAATCAAAATTTAGGTGTCAACAGCTGCCCCTCTTTGAGTGGAGGCTCGCAGAGGTTTTACTCAAAGACTGAATTGAACCTAAATTTTGACAATGCAAATGATGAATGAAATTTTTGGTGGGGTTTTAATCCCATTTTCTATGCAAAGGAAATGATGCATGATATGCAGAACTATAAATGACATGTGTTAAGACTTCTGTACTCCAAGGAAATGGAGTAGAAACCTACACATGGATTGCATATGAAATATTGGACTTACCAAACACCTCATAATGCTGGTGATTCTCTTGAGTTCCAAGCTTCTTCTTATGGATGCAAGGATCTCAAGATATTGGGGCCTATCTGTTGTCAGAAATCTCATTCTGATGCAAGACAGCGCAAGATATGTAATGGAGAAATGTGCTTGAGTTATGGTTCAAGCTGCACCTTTTGTCTCTTGGGACCACCATCGTTTCAGCAGGTCACCATGAGTCGATAGAATGCTTTTCGAGATCACGAGAGCAGGTCGATCGTGAGTCGGCTTGGACCACCATCGTTTTAATGGGTCGCCATGAGCTGGAGAATGTCTCTCGAGACCACCATCGTTTTAGCGGGTCTTCATGAGTCGGTAAAATTTCTCTTGGGACCACCATCGTTTTAGCGGGTCGCCATGAGCTGGAGAATGTCTCTAGAGACCACCATCGTTTTAGCGGGTCTTCATGAGTCGGTAAAATTTCTCTTGGGACCACCATCGTTTTAGCGGGTCGCCATGAACTGAGAATGTCTCAAAAAGGAGTGCATCAAGCGAATCTCATCAACCTGAACACACGAATCTCATCAGTGTGAATGGATATGTCATGCGAATCTCATCAGCATGAATACATCAAGGTGCATCTTATCAATGCAAACACGAAAAATGTATCATACAAATCTTATCAGTATGAACACAAAAAGGGGTGGGCTACACGAATCTTATCAGTGTGAACACCAAAGAGGGGTGCATCTGAGATGAGACAAAACAAGCACATAAGAGTGTGCGCCTGATATGAGTCATGTCAATACACAGGAAGAAATGTGAACTTAGGTCAATAGAGCCACTGAAATGTCCTTGGGGGATAATTGGAAAACATACTTGGTTTTTCTGGACAACGATCAAGGAATAGACAGGTTGACTGTATCACACTTGCTTATTCACTTGAAATAGAATTAAAATGATCATGTGCATAAAATCAATGTAAATGCAACATCATATGCCAGTAAAAACTCTTTTGCTTGCTTGCATTACAAAGCTTCACTGGGGAATTCTATCAATAAGGAAACCTGCCTGATCCTTTTGATAATTTTGATCACATTGAATGAGAAACCTTCAGTCAGAAAGGACTTTCACTCACTCTCTTGAAAAAAGCTTTTTGAACCCGGCCATTAATACGGGTATGAAAATCACTCAGAACTGTCATCATCATGCTTGACAAGGGTCTGGGTATTCTCGCAATCAGTATGATCAGACCGATCTGAGAGGTCTTTAAAAGGATCGTAATGTAAGGCTTTATCAAAGGTTTAATGAAGGAGACTCGTGTGAGTCATTTGGCTTTGAATAAAATATTATCATAGTGGCATTAGGTCTACAAGTCAGAAACCTTGCAAAGATGAGATAGAAAAATCTTGCTTGCACTTCTTCAAGCAATATTTATAAGCATATAAAACCTTACATTAATTCAAGTGCCCTAATCTGAAGAGACTTCGGTAAGGGTTGTAACATAGGCTTGGGTAGGCTTGAAATGAATGGCCTATTTATGACAAAAGGGTATATCATGAATCATGGAAATTGGTGATCATCCGGTCTTCATGTTTTTGCTCTGGAACCTTCAAATGGTCTCTTTTCTTTGAGGAATACTTTTGCACATCGACTCTGTTTTTGTCGAAGCCTCTCTCTCTTTTTTCATTTTTTGATTCCCATTTTTTTTCCTTTTTTCTTCTTTTTTTTTGGAGAGAGAGATTTTTTTTTTTGAGAAATTTAGCTTGACTCCCTTCCTCTTTTTTTTTTTGAGATAGAGAGAATTTTTCTTGAGAGAGAGCTTCGCTTGATGGAGTCTTCTTTTTTAACACCCCTCTTTTTTTGGACTCATCTTGGAACTTCCAATTGCCCCAAGTCACTTCAATCTTCATCAAAACTGATCGTTTGAGATGATCCCTTTGACTCACCATGGGAATGATCACCAATTTGGGTTGAAATGAATCCACCGCTCAAGTTGGGTAGGCAATGGGTATAGTGTGTAGGGATATAAAAAGAAAATGCTCCTCGTCATGTCTAAGGCACTTGAGCTAACGCAAAATTCGCATGCAATAAATATACTCGAAGATTGATGCAAGTGAAAGCAAGAAAATTCTAACCATTTGAACTTTCTGGTAATTGCCCCGGTGTGGGGTTATTTCTGACAGGGGTAAGAAACGAACCTTCGCTCAAAGGGGTTAAACAAAGGATAACCTGTAGTGTGTATGATAGAGGAAATAAATGCCTCTCATCATTTTGGTCGTCATACTTTTCGCGAGATAACCCTTTACCTTGTCAGCATCGAATTTTCACTCAATTCGCATTGCGAAATAACATACTGGACATGTATGGAAATGGTGTGCCTTTCATCGTCCTGACATTTCTCATTCAATATGATCATTTTCATAGAATGGAACAGATTGCCTGATAGAACTCTTCCCCATTGAAGATTAGCAATACAGACAAAATCATGTATGAAATTTTGCAATATGTGAGCACCTTTTAAGCATGTAAAATGTAGCAATGACTTGCGTAGCTTCATGAAAAACTCATGCATATTCTTAAGAAATGAACTATGCAAGCATGTTCAAATTTGCAAGAAAACTCCCAGGAATGGGGACTGTAGACTGCCCCTACATATGATTTAGCAAATTTGAGAGCTTAATCCTTGGATTGGGAAAGACTCATTCCTGACTTTTGCCCCTGCAAAGGAGAAATGTGTGTGAAATAAATCAGGTAAGGACTCGAGATGCTTTAGCTATCTGTTGGAGACAACTGTCATGTCGGTCATATGCCCCTGCAAGAAGAAAAACTAAGCATCATCTTGAAAATGGCATGAAACAAAAAAGACATACTCCCTTTCCCAAGTTTGTGTTCACTGTCATTTTGCCCCATCTGCTATCTGAATAGACCGCATCGGACGGCCAAAGCTTTGCAGAGATCTAGGGTTGCCTCCCGGGTATGATAAATAGCAAGAATTTGATTTCTGGTTTTGGCAAATATTCCATCCGACACTTGCCCCTGCAAGAAGGAAAATAAAGTGTCATTTTCAGAATTGGTGAAACTTGAATGGGGATATTGCCCTTTAGATTGAGCAGCCTTTGCTTTGCTTTCCATCAACTGATACTGTATGGTCAAGGTTGAAGTGTGAATCAGTCTTCCATTGGCCGATAACCTGATGTATAAGTTGGTATGGGATCAGCCAGGTCTTCTAGCTTAACTATGAGCTACGGGGTCCAAAACTCATGCAGAGATTGTGCAGACTAGTTCAAGGATCAATCGAGTTGATGCATAGCTGGAATAAGAATGTCCGTCGTTGCCCCTGAACATATAGTAGATGGATCAGTAGGACAACTAGGGTTAAACTGCATGCTAGCCATTTTCGAAGATTTTTCTTGAAAAGCCTTTTGTTTTTGAAAACCTTAGGAGAAGAATTCTTGAGAAGCCCAACCCTCAGTGCTTACCATGGATGACATATTTTTCGATCGTTGGTTATCGTCATCGGGTTGGTTTAGGGTACTTCGACAAGATTCAAAAAGTATTGAAAAACATCTGTAAGTTTATTGATATTAAATCAATGAATTACATCTTATTGGAAGGGAAATCCTAAAGTGCGACAATGAAAAGTCCTAAGAATGCCATAAAAATTCCCACGCAGGGGAAGCAAAACATAAGAATGTTACTCATATGGGCCTGTGCCCATCCACACCAATGATTCTTCAAACATTGCCTGAATGATTTGGAAGCGGGTTACTCTGCACATTCGGTTGGCTATTCGTTTGGAAGGAAAATGCCCCAGATTCGAGCAAGTCTTGAATACGATTCTTGAGTACTGAACAATTATCTGTGTCATGCCCAGGCTCCCCCCGATGATAATCACATTTTTTCTCGGTCATATTTTAAAAGTCGCATAACTCGCAATGGCTCAGTAGTCAGAAGGCTTCTTACGTAAAAGCCAATTGGGATATTCCAGGAAGAGCGAAAATTGACGAATCCTTCCTGATATTTTCCCTGATCTTGTGAATGAAGACGCCTTCGATTGGAGACTTGTACTTTAGGTGTTTTGAAGCTTCTGGACATAAAAACCTGCGGGGATCTTTGTCCTTCTTTGGCGTAAACCGCTTGATACTTGAATTTATTCCATAACCCCTTCTTCGCTCTCCACCTCCTCGGTTTAGGTGGCTAAATGGGCTGCATCCCAAATGCGTGAGCAATTAATAGAGCCAAATAATCTTGTTCCCGCTTACTGGTTCAAAGACGCCATATTTCTCCACCTGGTGGCATATGCTTAACCGTCCACCCTTCTTCATTTCTGACTGGTAATCTAGTGGTGACAAAATCTAGTTGCCTGAAATGCTGAACAAATAGATTGACTACCTTCATTATCAATTTGGCATAAAATAAATATGATACCATTGATCTGCAACTTTTACACATGATAGTTCAAACCTTCCAACCATCTCATTCATGGTCGGGACCCAAAATAATCTGAAGAAAATTGAAAAATTGTACAAAGCAGCAAACTTCTCAAAATCGGGCATCAGAATGCTCAGGCACATGACTTTCGAGAAGACGGACAGGTCAACCTGGGGAATATTGTGTGTTCTTGACCTTCGTATTTGCCACTCAATTTTCATGGTCCTTCTCTTCCCCCAGTCTCAGGACAAGCCTGGGCTATAAGACTACAGGTGATCTCAGCTAGTACCTGTGAAAATAACATCCTCCAACGGAGATTAGGAGGTATCACTGGAAGCCGTGCTTTTGGAATGACATGCTCTCGCATGTATCTCACAGAGGCATGGTATGTCTTGACGTTTCCTACGAGGATCCCCTTGGGTAAGATTAGCTTTGCAGGCCGACATCGCTCCCACAAGGCATGGGCAGAGAAACATGCTCTTCAACCTTCGGCTTCCCATAATAAAGTCGATGCCAACTTCGTTGTCCTTCGGGCTCGGAGGGATGACTGTATCACCCCGTACTGTCGGACCACCCTTACCGGATAATACTCAGTAATGCCGGAGATGCCCAAGAGTGGTATAGGTGCCCTT
>JAGVVM010000568.1:0-36172 GCA_019149425.1 Psidium friedrichsthalianum | reverse complement strand
TATCTATGTGTAACTTTTGCCTCTATTATAAATAAATCTGTTATGACTGTCCCTGGATAGCTATTCGAGTTCCTTTTTTATACCGTGATTTATGACTGCTATTTTGCCAAAAGTGTTTTTCATAACATCTTGAATGGTTTGATATCTAGTTGCTTGCAGACGGCTCAAAGCAAATTCTTGGTACTACGAGCACAGAAAATGAGTTTCTCACCTGGAAGTGGAAGAATCAGCTGGGACCTGACGCTGTTGAAAAGAATTCTGCCGGTGATGGTAATCTTCCAGACTGGGCCAGGCCCTCGTGCCTGTGAAAAAGTTACCAACAAATGTTGGCACCAGAATTAGGAAGTGTGTGCATGATGCTTTGGCTAAAGATCCGCCAGACTGGGCAAAGAAAATATTGGAACATCAATTAGCAAGGAAGTCTATACGGGCAATGCATCAGGACCAACGAAGGTGCTGTCTGGATTTCATCTTTATGATGCCTATGTTTCTTCTGTTTTCGGTGATGCATCATATTGCTTTCTAAACTCAGTGAGCTTATCTGGTCCTTGTGCATTGTCTGTCATTTGTATGTTTGCATGCTGAGCTTTCTGTAGGAAAATGAACCTGGAAAATATCGCTCAAAAAAGCAATCTCTACAGATGTTACTTGAATTAGGTTTCAGCGGTCAGAAACCTTCTTTTACCTCTGGTTTTAGAGTTTGCTCCCTTATGAACATTGATTCCAGTGGGATATTTTAACTCATGACATGAAAATTGTTGGACTCTATGTGATGCAATTTATCTGTTTGTTTTTCTGTTGCCAAATTTGAATTTGTTGTATATGCTTATGGTCATCATCATCTCATTCCACCAATCATGCTGAACTCTATCTTTTGATGATTGACAACACAGAAAGCTGTTCTCTGTGCTAGCAGACATATTTGTGAAGCATCACAACCGGAAACCCGAAAAGAAAAGTAAGAGGAGGACTGTCGTTTCTGTCTGCATGTGATAATGAAGAAATGTCGTGTTGTCCTACGTCAAGCCGTCGCTGCGTGATGAAGAATTTTCTGCAATTTGCTGGGAAGAAAAATAATGAATAGTAACGACAAAGATGAGGAGGGACTTCTTGGATCTCCAGCTATGGTGTCTCGACCACTGGATTTTAGGACCATTGATTTGAGATTGGCAGTTGGGGCTTATGGCGGTTCACAGGAAGCATTTCTCGAGGATGTTCGAGAGGTATGCTTTTCATGTGAATTGGGACTTATTTCATGATACTCATTCATCTGATTTTGTTTCTGCTGGTAATGTAGAGTTTCTATGGTGTACCTTTTTTCTTCCCTTCTCGTCACATTCCATGGAGTTTCCCTCCTTGTGCATGGCTAGTTAGGCACAGGTTGCGTTTGCTACGATTGAGTGGAACAATGGGAATGTGGTGAGACTTGGGAAAATGGAAGGATGGGTATTCCAGTTTCTTGGTTTTTAAGCATTGCTTAGCAATGGAAAATATAGTAATTACGAGCATTTGTTAATGAGTACCCCATTTAATTAGCAACCAAAATAAGGAAATTTTGCAATTTTTCAATGCATGACTTTTCTGTGTATGCGTAATTAATGGTCTCATCATAAATGGTCAAGAGTTGTTCTAGTAAAGTACCGTGGAAGAGAAGGTAAGGGTACAATTGCAAATGTCTGCACAAGCTAGTAAATGACCATGCGGATGCATGAAGTTACAAATCTCTTCTATACTTTACTTCCAAGATATTAAAAAGTAACACCATTCTCTGTGACTATCTTGATTGCCTTCTATCTATCATTTATTAAGGGACAGATCACCACCTTTTGGTCTTTCTCCCTTAACTCATTAATAATATTTTTTATTTAGTTTTTTTTATTAAAAAGCTTCTACTAATCTGATGCCTTAGTAATGGTAGCCAATGCCCACTATTTCCCAAGACAATGGATGAGTGGAAGTTATTACATTATGTAGTGAATATTAGTGTGACACACGGACACGAGCAATGCGGGATGATGCTACTTTTGATAATGTGGAGTTTTTATGTTTGAACTGGGTCAACTTAGATACTTCTGATGCATTCTTTTTTATATACACTACTTGTATAGTGTCTTTTGTCAATGGCCAGGCAATAATTAAATAGAAACTTATCTTCTTTGTCGAGATTAAGTTCTAATTGCAGCAATATTTTGGAGGGATGAAACCTCTTTAGAAATGTTCTTATTATTGCTTTATACTCTTATTATTATGTGTACATGGTGATTATCAAGCCAATCCGATTGTAAATGCATTCTGGCTCGTGTGAAAATAACTAGTATATTAGGGGAATAATCTCAAGCTGGCTTCCCATTGGTAAGTAATCAGTTCTGTCCTAAAATGCCTCTTATCTAAGTATATATGTAAAATTTGACACAAGTATATACGACTAAATAAAGTTTGGATATGCATCCATTGTTTTATTACATCAATTGCTCCTTCCTTTTTATTACTCCACTCCCACTCTCAATTTTTTATCTTCTCTTTCACAACACTTTGCGTTATCCATTTCAATTAACACACTTTATTTTTCTTTACAGTTGTTTAAACACTTAAGCCTACAGATAAGTGACAGTGCATGCACAACATGCGGTATGCAAATTAACCAATGGCATTAATATCATAGAATATTTCAATCCATGGGACAAAACTATAGAATGAACTTTTGTCATCATACATATTCCTTTAATGGTTTCAATCTATTGGAATCTCAAATATGCAGAATTTAAGAAAATTGTCTATTATAGATTTTCCCTAGCTCAATGATTTGAGAGCTTTTTTGGTCCCCTAACTCTTGTCAAATGTGCAATTGGTTCCTTGAACCCTTTTTTTGTGCCTTGATCCCCTTAGTTTGTATGATTTGTGTAATCTCATTTTCCTACTTTTTTTGATAGTTTGTAAAATCTTACACCCGCCAAATTAATTTAACTCATCATTTTCATATTATTTATCCTTTTTCTCTATGTAAGTTTTCAACTCCGCTTAATTTTCCTTCACACACGAAGCTTCCTTCATCTTTTCCTTTTCAGTTGCGGAAACTATTCTATATTTTCTGATGGTCTTCGTGTGACAGGTTACATGGAAATGAAAGTATCCTCTTTCCTGTAAATGCATTCATGATGATAGAAGAAATGGCTATGTTGTGTATGTTAATGGACTTCCTTTCCTGTATGTTAAATTCTCTGTGCAGTTGTGGAAATGTGAGGACTGCCTTTGGGGATCAGACTGATGTGGTTGAGCTAGCTGACAAATTATCTCAAAATTTCGATTCCATTATATGAAGAGAAGGTATGTAAATCTGTTTTCTTTATTTGTGAATAAGTCGCTGATAGCACCCACTAGCCAAATAAAAGCTTCATTGTCCAACAGATTAGCCAATGAACATGTATGTGTAGGTGTAGGATGTCATCCGTTTTCCCTTATTTGGGCTTAGATTAGAAATTTGTCCCTGATGTCCTCTTCCTTGGGTTAACGAAATTTTCTCGAAACACCACCGCGTAACAAGCTAGATTTACTGCTCACATTCTCTGGTGCGTAAAAACTTCTTTAAGTAATGGTTATGCAGTACGTGACACTTCCAACTTGTTCACGTGTTTGCGTGATTTGAATCAGCCATCTTGTATAGCTAAGCTAATCATGACTCTTGGTCTTTTGTGTTCCTGTTGGGATGTTACATTCTAGTTCTGCT
The DNA here is from genome assembly GCA_019149425.1 of Psidium friedrichsthalianum. Classification (NCBI taxonomy): domain Eukaryota; kingdom Viridiplantae; phylum Streptophyta; class Magnoliopsida; order Myrtales; family Myrtaceae; genus Psidium; species Psidium friedrichsthalianum. The sequence continues at coordinate 32,448 of JAGVVM010000568.1, read as the reverse complement.
CCTTCCATGCAGGTTGTCACTCTTGTTGATAAACTTCGGGTGTATGCAAAATCAGAATCATTGAGTGCAGATATAAAGAAGGAAGTTGATGATGTTCTTGCCTCTCTAAGTCAGCTTCCTAAGGCCCCATGGGAGGAAGGAGTCTGCAAAGTTTGCGGTATCGACAAAGACGATGGACAGTGTTTTGCTATGTGACACATGTGATGCTGAGTACCACACCTATTGCTTGACATATCCCACTTGCGAGAATTCCCGATGGAAATTGGTAGCCCTTCTTGTGTTGTCGTAGACGCTTAGTTCAGATGTGTCGAGCAAAAATTATGTCATCCTCAAGCACCGAGGTAAAAGATTTCAAAGAAGTTACCCGTGACTACTTGGAGGCACTCTCCCTCCTTAGTATCTAGAAGGAAGAAAAGGAGTACTGGGATTCTACAGTTGATGAGGTACATTTGATAGACTTTATATCTCTCTAATGTGAGCTATTAATGCTCTTTGGAACATGCATAAATCTTTTTTAAGTTGTCCATGGGATCATTAGATATTACTGGATATTCATGTCTTCCTCTTTAGTTAATTCGATAAATTTGTTCAAAGTCCATTTCTTCCATAAAATCTGTTAGACAGAAGATTTTTTTTTTTTTTTGGGTAGGTCGATCTTTGGACTTTTACTACGGACAAGAAAGGAGATTTTGGTTCGCACATTTGGGATCTTTTAGATTGGCCATTGCTTTAAAGATTGATGAGTGGGACACAAGTGTCTTTTTTTCCTCCCTTAAGTGAAAACCTTGAAGCGCACTTTGAAGTATTCTAGAAAAACATTTCTGTTTTTGGAATCTAGAGCTTGGAAATAGACTGTTCACAAGGTCTTTTTCTTCTTTGACTTACGTCCAAGTGACTGTACCAAAAAGAAAATGAAGTGTTGCCTTTCGTTCTGAAAGTTCGAGAACCCTTTGCCATAACAGTGTCTATTGGATATACTTTTGACTTTAGATTGCTTGTATTCTACCCCATCTACATAAAATGTACGTCTACATTACCTAAAATGTACAACTCCTATTACTATTAATAAAGTACTGCCTAATGGAACTTATATTCATAGTAGGATAGTAGTTCGATCCATTTTATGAGATGTAGACGCCTACAGATATACACGTCAATCTAAAGTCAAAAGATATCAATAAGACACTGTTATGGCAAGGTTTACTCGAACTTCCGGACAAAGGCAACCCTTCATTTTTCTTTTTGTCCATGTCCTTGGCACGTTAACAGACGAAAAAGCCATTGTGAAAACGTCCTATTTCCACCGCGTCTAGATCCAAAACAGCAATGTTTTCTAGCATACTTCAACAGAGGCTTTCCAGGTTTACTTCAAGGGCGGAAAAAAAGCCACTTGTGTACCATCTCAGTCAATCTTTCAAAACCCACACCCAAAAGGCAATGCGCCACAATCTAACAAGATCCCAAATGTGCCCGACACCAAAAAATCTCCTTTCTTGCCTCTAGTAAAAGTCCAAGATCTACCTACCCAAACAAAACAAAAAAAACAATCTTCTTGTCTAACAGATTTAGTAAGCGAACACGCCTCTTGAAAGAACTTTATCGAACTTAACTCACACGAGGAAGACATGCATAGCCAGTACTATCAAACATACCCGATGGACAACGGAAAAAAAACTCATGTTAGCATGTTCCAACGAGCAATTAACGCCTCACATTAGAGCGTATATACACGTGCTATCAAAGTACTCATCACACTGTCCTAATCCACAGTCCTCACATGTTCTTCCCTTTCTAGATACTTAACATGAGAGCGTGCCTCCAAGTCGTTCTACGGGTAACATTTCTTGCAATCTTTTCCCTCGGTGCTGGTAGGCTGACATAATTTGCTCCGGACACTCTTGACCAAGCGTTTCCCCCACATACGAACCACCCCAGACGGGCAATACCAATTTCCCATCGGGAATTCTCGCAATGGGCGGATTCAAGCCAACGGTGTGGTACTCGCATCACATGTGCCACTCGCAAAACCTTTTCATCGTCTTTGTCGATTCCCCGCAAACTTGCCGACTCCTCCTCCCCCTATGGGCCGTAGGAAGCGACTTTAGAGAGGAAGATAACCTCACAACTCCTTCTTTATATCTGCACTCCACTGATTCTGATTTGCATACCACCCGAAAGCTAGTCAACCACGGCGTGACAACCTGCATGGACGGAGCCCAGAACTAATGTAACATCACCCAACAGGAACACAAAAGACCAAGGAGTCATGTGCTTAGCTCCCCCCAGCATTACCCACAAGGATGGTGATTCAAATCCCGCAAAAACTACTTGAACAAGTTGGCACCGTTCACGTACTGATAACATAACCCTTTAAAGACCGTTTTTACCGACACACTACCCGAGATGTGCCGCATTCACAACTCCTATCTCTGTATCACCGCGTTGGTGTTATTCCCGAGAAAGAACCAATCTTCGGTTCTAACCCAAGGCACGGGCCATCCGGCACAATTTCTATCTAAGCCCAAAATACCATCGCGCGAAAACGGCATGACATCCTACCCTACCCACTAACATGCTTCCATTTGTAACTGTTAGGACAATATGACATGCTTGATTTGGCTAGTGGTGCATCATCAGCCGACGTATTCACAAATAACAAACAACCGACCCTTACCCCCTCTTCTTCAGATCAGGATCGAAATTTTGAGATCATTTGTCAGCTAGCCCACCACCTCAGTCTTGATCCCCAAACCGGGCCGTCCCTCACAGTATCCAACACCTGCACAGAGAATTTAACATTCCAGGCATAGGCAGTCACTCACAATTAACAGCTAAACAACATAGCCCCATTTCTGCTATCATCATTCAGCATTACCGGGACAAGAGGATACCTTTCCATGTCAGACCTGTCACCCGCAGAACTCAGAAACTATAGACATCGTTCCCAACTTGACAAGGAACCGATGCAGGAAGCTCGTGCTGTGACGGAATAATTAGAGCGGCAGTTGCAAACTTCCATAGACTAAAACGGATACATTACTCATTGACCAATTGATGAGTTCAAATCCTTTTGGATGGTGTACGATTTTACAACAACATATCCCAACAAAAAGATAGAAAATGAGATTACAACCAATCTACAAACTAGGGATTAAAGGACAAAAACAAGGTTCAACGGAAACCACTGACATTTGACAGCGTTAGGGGACTCACAAACACAGATCACTCAACCATCATTGAGCTCACGGAAAAACTCTAAATAAATCAGACACTTCTTAACTTCGCCTATTGCGATTCCAATAGATTGAAACAACTTAACTCAGTAATATGTAGATGACACACACAGTCATTCCTATACGTTTTCCATCGGGCTGAGCATATTCTATATATTTCTTCCATTGTTTCATTTTGCATACCGCATTTTGTGCATCTGCACTGCCCTATCTGTCGGCCTACATTGTTTAAACACCTGTAAAGAACAACATGGTTTTAATTGAACTGGGCTAACGCAACGTTTGTGAAAGAGAAGATAAAAATTGAGAGTGGAGTGGAGTAATAAAAAAGGAAGAGCAATGATATAATTAAAACAATGGATGCATATCCAAACTTTATTATTCGTATATACTTGTGTCAAATTTTACATAATATACTTGATAAGAGGCATTTTAGGAAGAAACTGATTACTTACAAATGGAACCCAGCTTGATATTAGTCCCTAATATACTAGTATTTCACACTAGACAGAATTCATTTACAATCGGATGGCTTTGATAATCACCATTACACATAATAATAAGAGTTATAAGCAATAATAAGAACATTTCTAAAGATTTTCATCCCTCCAAATATTGCTGCAATTAGAACTTTAATCTCGACAAAGAAGATAAGTTTCTATTTAATATTTTTCCTGGCCATTGACAAAAGACACTATACACGTAGTGTATATAAAAAGAATGCATCAGAAGTATCTAAGTTGACCCAGTCAAACAAAAACTCCACATTATCAAAATTAGCATCATCCGCATTGCTCGTGTCCTTGTGTCACACTAATAGTCACTACATAGGTAATAACTTCCACTCATCCATTGTCTTGGGAAATAGTGGGCAGTGGCTACCATACTAAGGCAGCAGATTAGTAGAAGCTTTTTAATAAAAAAAACTAAATAAAAATATTAATAATGATTTAAAGGGAGAAAGACCAAAAAGGTGATCTGTCCTTAATAAATGATAGATAAGGCAATCAAGATAGTCACAGAATGGTAGTTACATTTTTAATATCTTGGAAGTAAAGTATAGAAGAGATTTGTAACTTCATGCATCCGCATGGGTCATTTACTAGCTTGTGCAGACATTTGCAATTGTACCCTTACCTTCTCTTCCACGGTACTTTACTAGAACAACTCTTGACCATTTATGATGAGACCATTAATTACGCATACCACGAGAAAAGTCATGCATTGAAAAATTGCAAAATTTCCTTATTTTGTTGCTAATTAAATGGGGTACTCATTAACAAAATGCTCGTAATTACTAGATTTTCCATTTCTAAGCAATGCTTAAAAACCAAAGAAACTGGAATACCCATCCCATTCCATTTTCCCAAGTTCCACCACATTCCCATTGTTCCACTCAATCGTAGCAAACGCAACCTGTGCCTAACTATCCAATGCACAAGGAGGGAAACTCCATGGAATGACGAGAAGGGAAGAAAAAAGGGACACCATAGAAACTCTACATTACCAGCAGGAAACAAAATCAAGATTGAATGAGTATCATGAAATAAGTCCCAATTCACATGAAAAGCATACCTCTCGAACATCCTCGAGAAATGCTTCCTGTGAACCGCCATAAGCCCCAACTGCCAATCTCAAATCAATGGTCCTAAAATCCAGTGGTCGAGACACCATAGCTGGAGATCCAAGAAGTCCCTCCTCATCTTTGTCGTTACTATTCATTATTTTTCTTCCCAGCAAATTGCAGAAAATTCTTTCATCATCGCAGCGACGGCTTGACGTAGGACAACACGACATTTCTTCATTATCACATCAGAAACAGAAACGACAGTCCTCCTCTTACTTTTCTTTTCAGGTTTCGGTTGTGATGCTTCACCATATGTCTGCTAGCACAGAAAGAACAGCTTTCTGTGTTCAATCATCAAAGGATAGAGTTCAGCATGATTGAAATGAGATGAATGATGACCATAAGCATATACAACAAATTCAAATTTGGCAACAGAAAAACAAACAGATAAATTGCATCACATAGAGTCCAACAATTTTCATGTCATGATGTTAAAATATCCCACTGGAATCAATGTTCATAAGGGAGCAAACTCTAAGACCAAGAGGTAAAATAGAGGTTTCTGACCGCTGAAACCTAATTCAAGTAACATCTGTAGAGATTGCTTTTTTGAGTGATATTTTCCAGGTTCATTTCTCCTACAGAAAGCTTCAGCATGCAAAACATACAAATGACAGAACAATGCACAAGGACCAGATAAGCTCACTGAGTTAAGAAAGCAATATGATGCATCACCGAATAACAGAAGAAACATAGGACATCATAAAGATGAGAAGTCAAGGACAGCACCTTCGTTGGTCCTGATGCATTGCCCTTATAGACTTCCTTGCTAATTGAATGTTCCAATATTTTCTTTGCCCAGTCTGGCGGATCTTTAGCCAAAGCATCATGCACACACTTCCTAATTCTGGTGCCAACATTTGTTGGTAACTTTTTTCCAGGCACGAGGGCCTGGCCCAGTCTGGAAGATTACCATCACCGGCAGAATTCTTTTCAACAGTGTCAGGTCCAGCTGATTCTTCCACTTCCAGGGTGAGAAACTCATTTTCTTTGCTCGTAGTACCAAGAATTTGCTTTGAAGCCTCTGCAAGCAACTAGATATCAAACCATTCAAGATGTTATGAAAACACTTTTTCAAAATAGCAGTCATAAATCAGCGGTATAAAAAAGGAAACTCGAATAGCATCCAAAGGTACACATAACAGATTTATTTATAATAAGAGGCAAAAGTTACACATAGATAACTAATCAACCTAACAAACCAAAAAGTTAGTGTCACAATGAGTGTAACCACCTGGTCATTCCCAAAATGAAAGGGTATGCCCACACCCTACAATGCTAAGAGTTTCTTTCCCTAACATAATCCAGATGAGCACATAAAGAACCATCAGCAGCAGCATCTTATCCTTGGAGAAGCAAATTCATCTTGGATGCAATTACATTTTGATTTGCTGCTGCTGAATCTCTGGTCCTTAGGTGACCTTATTTTTGTTGCAAAGTGAGCATCCATAGACAATCATCTCTAATGTCTTTTACAAGATTTCTAAAGATAATCCTTTCTGTCACTCCTGCCAAGCAAAAAAGGCAACATGGGGCTGCATATACTTTCCAAAGTAGGTAGTTTTGTTCTTCCTATGTGAACTGAGGAAAACGAGCTTTGTGCTATCCAGCAAAAGTTTCACTAGTCTACATAAATCAAATCTTTCCTTTTAATATCCCCCTCATTACATATCATGAACAATGAAACAACAGGCACTAAACTTTATCCTAGACTTCCTTCACAACTGACATAGGAGTATAAATACAGCTGCATTTCTAGTAAATTGGCAGCATCTAACCTACCAATTCCTAACAATAACATCCAGACTGGAAAAAAATGCCCATTTCATATATTCCTTCTAAGGATGGATGTTGACTTAAAAAGCAACGCTATTTAAGCTGCAGATATGTAACTCTCCCACATTGATGAAAAATTTACATGAAAATGAAAAGGCAAAGAGAATCCACAAAGACAAACAAAGATCGAGCTTCAATTAAAGCCGTTCAAATTAATCGAGCATCCAGTGCAACCTCTCTGAAAACATTTTAAATCAGTAGGCTCGGAAAAAATCTATAGCAATCTAACCCCTTACTACAGCCAATGTACACAGTTAGTGGGTTTTAACAGATTAGACTCTTCAAGAGGGGAAATGATAGTCTCATAGGAATTTGCTTGACAATAAAGTTGAAGAGCTAACATGATTCAACTCTAGATAATAAGGAACAAGAAAAAAAGGGGCGCGAAACTTATGCTTGATCTTACAAGAGCATCTGCTTCCATCCCAGCAACTCCAGTCAATGAGCCGCAAAGCACACCACCATCACCTTGTAAGCAGCGAAAAACTTTCCCACTTTCACGACTAGTAACATCTGCAGAGTCGGAATTACCATCCATGTTTATGATGGACAAAATATACCTCCGTGCTAGTTCAGGCCAAGTCAGCTCATTGATAGGTAGCATACTGAGTTTAGCTCTTTTTGCAGGAAGAGAGCTTTCTATATCTTTTCTCCTTCCCCTTTTGGATTTTAATTCACCAGTCTCAAAATTTGGATCCACGAGTGCAGCAACCTTCAACTGCAGCTCACCTATTAGAACTCCAAGCAGCAAGCTATGCACCTTTGTCAAAGCTATACCACAGCAGGTACTGAATTCAATACATGGGCTTTTAGCATAAGTTGATTCCTTCTTTGCCTCTGTTTCCATAGACCTAAATTTACACGGATGTTCCCCACAAAACTGTGAACCGGGTAAAGTTCCCGAGGGTGTTTCGTCACCCCTATGATCACTTGAATGTAAATCCAAGACTTGGCATTCTTGCAATCCCTGACCAAAATTCACTGCAACCCTTCTAGCATCTACCCATGGGTTGATAAGTTCATCTTCGAGCTTCTTCAGAGGGAGAGACTCTTTTAAATCGAGAATATCATGGAAACGCCACAATACTTCCCATACCTGCATCAATTAGGAATAATGACGTCATATTTCGACTGGAGGACACTCTAATTGGTATTTTCACATTTAATGTCATAACCATAAAATAATGTACTCATTTATACCTGGTAACAATCTCCAGCGATTGCAGGTGATAGCCTGGGGCAGGGCTCTGTCCCAGAAGGAGCGCTACACCGATCACCTACGTCCACTGTACTTTTTCTCAATTCGCCAAATAGACCATCTAATGTTCCTTCTTTGATCTGTACTCCTTCTTTTCTTTTAACAATGAAGTTTCCATTTCCAATAGTCAGCGACCTTGTATAGTTATTTCTATTACTCAAGAGTACATACCTAGAACAGCCTTCAATGCCCGGAAGTTTTTCTATAGTTTCTTGCACAAATTCTGCATCCAATCCAAATCTATCCTGGCCCAACCATTTTAGCAAGGCATCGGTTGAAATATCAGAATCACTGTTGTACAATGAGAAGCCTGCAAAAAATGGTGAACTGGAAAATTTCTGCAAAGCAATTGGAGCAGGAACAGACTTTTCATCTGTCATATCCCAGTAAGATGAGATTGCCTCATTTTTTACATGTTTGCAAGACAGTTTGTAAGAGCTTTTCCTGCTACGGATGTCAGAGAAGGCATCAACAAATTTTTGAGACAATTTTTTCCAAGCTAAGGATGATGAACGCTCTTCAACCACAATTTCACCAATCTCATCTCCAAGACAGTCCTCGTAATTGACAGAAGTTGCACGATGAACAAGAGCAGTACTTGGATCAGTTTGTATAGAGCTTTCTGTCGCATCAGAAACTTCATTCCTGCCACTACAAAGGCAAGCCGAAAGTTCATTTTCTACAGGAGGCAAAGGGTTGGTGAGGATTGCCTGAATGATACCATCATCATCACAGTCCATACTAGAGTATATAACATCATCAGTTGCTTTGGTATCTGGCCCAGCATATTGTCGAAGGACTCGCCTAAAGAGGATAGTCGATCCATTTGGAATAGGTACTACAGAGCAAGAACATCTTCTGATCTTGAATAGAGGTCCAGAGTCGCCACCATCCAACACCTCACAAAACATAATTGAACCAGTAATCTTATCATGCCAGCAGGACCTGTAACCTACAGGCAAGATTCTGTCCAGCTCATGATATGAAGGTCTCAAGTCAACTAACCCCAAATGGAGAACAAAGAAATCTTCAAATTGCACAGGTAGCCCATCCTGAAAAGGCAAGGAGTAGCAAATATCAGTTGGAAGCAAACTTAACCAGCAACTATGGAAACAAGCACACAAGACCCTTCTGATTGCTTTTATCATTTGCCAAACAATTTTCCCTTTTTTCTCTTTTTTAGCCAAAACTAGAGGAAGTAGTTTGCATAAAAAATTACCAAGTGCAAGGATAAAAGGGAGAGGGATCGGGCACTTACTTTGTATTGCTGAAATTCAGATCCAGCTTCTGTGGCTTTAAGAGTCTTCCCATTACTAGATACCAGTTCCATAGTTTGACTGTCAGATATGAATTCCTTAGAATGAGCATGTGTAAGGTATCCCCTGCTTTCAGCAAAACCATTAATTACGGACCTAGATGACTTCCTTTTCCTAGGTAGATGAAATTTCTCCAGCACAGTAGATCCCTCACTATTTAATTTGGGCTCTACATGCTTGTGGTTTGACGTCAAACCAAGATAAGAAGCAACTTCAGACATTGTATCAAATTTTAGCCCGTCTGGACCACAGTACCAGACATATGTTCCACAGCCATTATAGGATTCTTTGAACTCCACATACCAACCTTCATCAAGTACACCATGCCATTGAGAAATATAATCCCTAAGAGTCTGCAAAAGGAACTCCTTAGGATTCCCAGATGATAGTCTTATCGCTGTATTATTATTGCTCTTTAGATGAATAACTGGAAAACCCAAATCGACTTCAAAGTTTCCACACTGCATTAGTGGATGATGCTGAATATCTCTAACACCAGGTCCCAAAGTCTCAGTAATAACACCGGCAGCATTTTCAAAGTGACATCCATTTCCAGTGTGTGAATAACTTGAACATCTAACCGGAGCACCAAATGAATTCCCACCAGAAGAATTATCACCCGAGGTGCGCTTTCTAAATTAAATCAATTGAAAATCAGCTACGCATAAAAGTAGGTTCTCAAGATCATTACAACAGTGTATTCTATAGACAAGAACAAAAGGAGGGCTTGAAACACCACAACCATTACAAAGATAGTTAACAAGCATGCCCAGAACATACTTGTTCACAAATCATGCACAAGGTTGAAGGCTGAAATTAATATGAAAAAAAAAAAAATTGGCGACACCCACATGACAGTATAGTCAGTGCTTCCAGATATCAATCCAACTCCTCAAGCTGAGCAGTCATTTGATGAGTCAATGCTTGCAACAGCTACCCAGTCTTGTTACCACCTTAAGATGGAGGAAATGGTGAATGACTACATTAATCTTAAATGCATAAAAATCTATTGTGTCTCCTTTTATCCTCTACTTTTCTCTCTTCATTTACTAATTATTAATCTTTTCTTAGTAACTATAAAAATGTTCTCCATGAACAAATATGAAGATCACTTTGGGCAATACACTGTGTTCACGAGAGATGAAATTGTTGGGCTTTTATTTCATTGTGGTACCCGAAAAAGAAAAAGGTCAAATATATTGCTCAATTTCTCTCTATTTTCCGCATCTATTTTCTTAAGATTAACATGCCGAGAGAGAAATACCAAATTACATAAGTGCTTGCAGATAAGAACACCTCCTGCAGTGAAGTGCAAATCCCTCAGTAGCTGCATCAGCCTCACTTCCATATTAGTTCAAACAGCTAGAATTATGGATTTAACCACCGAACCTGATTCGTTATTTTCCATAGAGCCTGATTTCACCCTCCTCGCCGAAAACAATTCCATTCAATTTCCGACCCTAATGCTTACTAAATGCCAACGCAGCAATTCTTCAGGAGCAAATTGTTACAGATTGGGACAGTTAAACCAAGTTCCCAAGGATCACTACCATAGAATAGACATTGCTTTACAGACCCATCAGTCATTCCCTACCAGCAGGATGAAGTGATAAGACTAGTAGGATTTTGGTATTGCTGAAGTGTGTAATACTTCAGGTAACACATGGAAATTTGAAGCCATTAATTAAACAAGCTAATTACTCAAAAGGGGTTTCAAAGCCAGCAATTTTTACGGCATTTCCCATGCCAACAGTCTGTTGTACAACCTAAGATGACTCCAATGAGATCCAGGAGTTGAATAAGAAGTTTTAATTATTACACTCAGTACAGTTTTTCATTTTTCTTTTTTTTCTCATAGTACATTTTATTACTAGCTTCAGATATGATGGAATTGTGTGACTGTCTGCTTTGGTGAGCAGAAGGCCTTTATTAACTCTGTTATTTGATATGGAAAATCCAGCTTGATGGACCATGAGCAGCTACAATATTATAAGTTCCTTCCTCTTGAATGAATCTGTAACCTTCATTAGCAGATTCATTTTGTGGTTTCCCTGATCAAACTAGAGGTTACCAAGGAACCATGCATAGCACTGAATAGGGAGCCGCTGAATACACCAGCTATGCCTAACATGTGAAATGGGTGCATAAGGATGTTGTGCTCAGCCTGGAATAGCCAGAAGAGGAAGGCTTAAGTTCAAGTCCCTCGTCTCCAATACGACTCCAAAATGAAACCATGGCCTCAAGATGTTGGGACTGAGAAGGGCATATGGCTCAAGGGAAAAAATAGCAAGACCGAGACATGTACTGCAACAAGGCAAGACTGTGCGAGGAGAAAAGCCTAGGCCGCCGTATTATTGCACCCGATATGTGCGGCTAGAATAGGTGGTTAAGAATGGCATTCTTCCAATATTTATGCTATATAAGTAGTCCTGGCTGTCGAGAGTGGCGACATTGAATTATCATGATGTCTTAACCTCCTAGCATAGATCCATGAGCACTCCTCAACTTGAGAAATTATCAGAGATAATTGGTCAGATAGCAATTTTACATTGGTTAAGGGGCATGGAGAAAAACCTAACTAGCTTCAGCGTGTTTAAACAGAATTATGAGGTTACATGGTACTAAAAGGAAATTAGAGTGTAAAACATTAAGTGCCATGTAGAATGACTAGCAGACATATTAGAAGTTATCCTCTGTAGAGTGAGAAGAAGCTAACAACAACTTAATCAAATTTGCATTTAACGTCGTGTTAAAGAAGTGTGGGTGGAAGACATAGTATTAGTTAGTTCAGGAACAAAGCTTGGCAGATAGCTTCACCACTTGCATGTAGAATATTTTGGAAAACCAAACCAAATGGACCATTTGTTTTCCGGTTTTTTTTTTTCCCTCCATTTAAGTAAATAGAAGTATCTAACAAAGGAAGGGGGATGGATGCCATGGCGCCAGGAGTGCGGTTAAGGCACTCAAACAACTGAGTTAGGCCTCATCGTTGGGGGCCATTCAGAAAATGTTTAATTGTAAAAGGCTTGTTTTTCTACAGCAAGACTCTGCAATGCAACTCAAATTTAGCGACCCATATTCGACCCGACTCATGTTTGCTAAAACACTTCTGCATTTAACCTAATTTAGGAGAACTCATATCCAAACTGAGGCAAGGGATCAAAGTGAGCAAGCGCAAAATCAAGTGAGGGCAAGAGAGAATCATTGAAGTAGGATGGATCTAAGTAAGTTGTGAACCCATTTAATATCCTTATTTTGGGCTTTACCATTCTAAACCCATTCACTGAATATAACTAAGCCTTCTAACAAACCAGCCCATCAAATATTGGTTAAGAAATGGATCAATGACCCACTTTGATGAGTCTAATCCCAAGCCAGAATTCGGCCAAAGGCTAAAAAAAAAAAAAGAGAAGACAGTCCACGGAAAATCTTTCTTATGTTCCCTACAACCATATACACAAGCATATGGAAAGCAACCGCCAGCTCAACCTCCATCAAACAACTAATATTAAAGTGAGTTTCTACAACTCCCCGAGGATCTAATCCTCCCATAGGTGGCGGCCTTGGATCAACCAGAGTAAATCTGACTCATTGATTGTTAAATTTTTAAGCTTCTGTTTGTACGACGTCATGTATAGGAAATAAGGCAAAATGCGCAATGTTGCGACAGGTTACAACCGGGAATCAGTTCTCCGGTAAACCATAGAGGCTCCTATCAAGTGAGCATAGACAAAAAGCCAAAATACCCTTCTTCAAACTTCTAATAGCTAGTAATGTAGTCAAGAAGTACTCTATCATCTGCCTTTAGCATGCAACGCCAATCTCATACATAGATGTGTTATACCGAGTTTCAGTTAAAGCAGCAAAATATATCTGATCAAAATTATCACAAGACTCCACATAACGCCTCCGCTCGGTATTACCAGTAAAGTGAGCTAAAAATTACTCCGACAGAGATCGACCATGAAGGAAAGCGAAGTAAACCCATCAAACAGCCTTTGTCAACTACAATGAGCTTAGACAACACCCATAAAAAAAAAAAAAACTCTAAATGAGGCATATCATCCAAATGCGCATGAAAATCGCCGGTTACCTCAGCTCGATCACCGCATCACTCCCTTCTCCATCACAGTCACCGTCGCTGGGCGGCGAAGCATTCATATCCAGGAACCGCCTCCTGTTCGGCTTAAACCCTAACGGCCACCGCCGGCTCTTCGCTCCCCTGCCCACGCACTCCCTGCACACCCACTCCTCCACGTCCATCCCCCGCATCACCCCCGCGCACGCCACGTGAAACCCTCGCTCGCAGCCGTCGCAGACCAGGACGTGGCCGCCGCCGCCCTCGGGCTCCCCGCAGGCGGCGCAGGCGGCGGGCCGGAGGGGCACGACGGGCTCCGCCGCGGGCTCCGCCGGGGGCTCCGGGGCGTCCTGGAAGCTGCGCACGACGTCGAAGGGGTCGGAATCGGCGGTGGGGGACGGGATCTCGTTGAGATCGATCTCGAGGTGGGAAGGGCGGGCGGCCTCGCCGCCGGGCCTGGGTTCGCTGGCCTGCCGCTGCCGGCCGATGTCGCTGGGCTCCATTACCTATCCGAGGGCGGAGTCGTCGTCCCTGCGCTGTTGCGTGAGGAATGGCATTGTGCGGGTTCCGAGATTTGAAGGAGGAGGCGCTTTCTCTCCTTTTCGAGCTATTTTGCGCTTTTATGGCAATTTCTGGTTCCTTGGATTTTTGGACTTTGTGTTCGCGTTTTTTGGCTGAAACACAGAAGAGAGAGAAAAGACTGAGCGAGAGAGAGAGAGAGATGTATCCAAAGGGGGACCTGACTTTCTATGGAACAGAGAGATGAGGCGAGTAGATTTTGGGCTTCCTACTCCCGCGCGTGCGGACGCGCTTGATACTCGCTCCCTCAGAGCGGCACGTGGGAACGCGAAGCCCGAGCCGGGAAGGTCAGCTTCTGGATCCATTTTCCACGGCACTGTTTATAATCTTCACGGACGAGGCTCCGCCGTGGTCGGCGAGCGCTCGCCCGTGTGTCTAGTTTAGTTTCGATTCGGCTTATCCAAAACAATGATTCGGCCTTTTTTTCTGCAGAATTTACGATCCCAAACGGATGGATTACCAACTTCCAATGCTAATGCGTTTTGTTTCCACGGTTATGAAGCCGGTCTATTGTGAAGTGAAAGCAATAATAATATTCCCGTAACGCATTCTCCTTAGGTCAAGATGTGACAAAATGGGTCAAGAGCCTATATTCTAACCGCATTTAAGAGTGTGGCCGTAAATAGGTTGCTTAACAAACTTAAGTGCGTCATGTCATTTAATAATTTAATGGGTCGTAAATGGGTTGTTTGGCTATCATAAGTGAATTATAAAAAAAAAATTGGTTTTTTATTTTTTATTTTTTTCTTTCTTTTAATTTTTTTTTGGATGAGTCCAGAGAGGAACCCCTCACTAGATAAAACCCTTGCCTAGTGGCTAGTGACCTTCGCCGGGCCTTGCTAGACTTTGAAAAAAAAATAAAAGGAAAAAACAAAAAGAAAAAAAATTCCACAATATTTTTTTGGTAAGTAAATTCCAAAATACTTTAGCAATATGATTTTTTAATAATTTATAAGTTTTGATAAAAAAAAAATTGATTAAATATGGAAGTTTTTTGTAATATGGATCGAGTCAAGTATGGGTCGTTAAATTTCTATTACATGAAAAAAGATCAAGACAGATTGAATGGGTCAATATAAATCGAACCATATTCAGCCCTACCCACCCATTTGACACCTCAACTCACGCCCATTTTTCAGTGACGCATGGTAGTTAGAGGTCAATATTGGTTATAAAATCATATTTTAACCCATATTCAACAAAGTTAATAAAATATGGATTTGTCAAGTTTTCAAAAATGGGTTGCTGATGGGTATAAATTTTAAGTCCAACTATATATATGGGCTTTTAATGGGTTTGTCTTTGAATTCATTTATAACCCATTTAGCTAGACAAACCCAACTCATTCACAATTTTTTTATAAGTAGAATAAAGAAATTTAATTAAAATTAAAATTAAAAAATATATAAATTGTTCAAAGAAGTAGAATGTCGTGGGATTTTAGAGGAAAAAAAGGAAAATAAAATAAAAAAAATAAGGTTTTCTTTAAGAAAATGTAAACGAAAAATTTACTAGATTTGTATTGGATGAAAAGGCTCTAGTAATATCATTTTTTAAAATAAATAACAAGAAACAAATATCCTATTAACATGGCTTGCGACTCGAAGTCAAGCTCAATTCGTGTTTTGAATGAAACTTATCAACTAATTGAGTTAGTCAAGTCCAACCCGAGCTCATCAAAAATTAATTCGAATTGAAATTTTAATTAGAAATATAAGTGGCAATCGAGTTTCAAATGAATATCGAGTCTAGAATATTTAAATCGAGTCAACCTCGAATATTGAACCGCATCAACTCAGCTCAATCACACCCTAGCTCGAAGCTAGGTCGCAACAACAGCGATTTTCTGCATCGTTTGCAAGAAAATCGACGAAGCGAAGTAAATAGAGGCGTGGAAAATCGAGAGTAAAGACGGATGGCGATGAAAAAAAAAAAAAAATTTCCCTTCGTCACGAGGTAGAAAGAAATTGACACTTTTGCTCCTCACCCGTAAATAAGCGAGACTAACCATAAAATCCCAACTTATGCGAGAATCTTCGTCCGGGCATGCTTTTGTTGCGAACGAAAAGATCTGGTACGACCGGGTGCATCATTTCGAGGATGCTCTCGGTCAAACACTACTCGACGACGCAAAGACACGTTTCGGGCAAACATCGCGAGTAGGCCTCGTGCAGGGCTGTTCGAAGAGCGCGTGGGCATCTCTTCCTCACGCGCGATTTTTTACTTCTCTTTTTTTTTTTTCGTCGTTATCTGTCTGTTCTTTTAAGGTCAGTTTCCCTGTTCGTGGCAAAATCGCGGTTTGGAGCAGACAGCGGTCCGATATGACGCAATTGCCCCTCCGGCGCCAAGTAACTGTTGGTGTTGCGCGGTCAACGTGGGGTGCGACTTGGCGACCGGGCATGGGTTTTCCGACCGGGTGGAAACGGGGGAGTATTAATTAATTAGCCCGGTTGATTAATCGAGATAACCGAAATGAATGAATTCTTTTGGACTAGAAATCGGACTGATGCATCTCGATTACCGAGATTCGAGCACTGTAAATTCTCGAGTGACTTGTGAACGGAATTAAGATCAAAGGTCTTGTACATGTTATCGGTAATTTTTGGGTTATAATAATCGCAACCTCAATGCTCGAGTTTGGCAGCAGGCTCGGGGTAGGTCAAGGCTAGGCCTCGGGACCTCAATGCATGTGTCTGGTTTCCGAAGCTCGAGCCTACATCCACCATAACCAAGCTTGGGATCTCAATAACCGTGCCTAGCTTCCAAAATCTTGGGCTTGAGTCCACCATGGCTAGGTCCCACGGAGGCTCGCTCCCGACCGGCCCGGTGCCCAAGCCCTTGGATCCCTAGCACTCGAGACCTGCTTTGCTAAGGTTGGACCCGATACTCCAGTGCTCATGCTTAGGTTCTTGACGCCTGAGCCCGGGCTTAGGACTCCGGCGCCCCATGCTTAGGTCCCTAACTCGAGCACGAGTCCATCAAGGTGAGGCTGGGGTCGGGACCTTGGTACTCATGCCTGAGTCCCTAATGCCTAAGCTTGGGACTGCGCGTCCGTGTTCGTGCCCAAGTCCCTAACACCTAAGCTTGTGTCCATTAAGGTAGGGGTAGAGATCCATGGAGGCCAGTCTTGAGACCCTAGTGCCATAGCCTGAGTTTAGAGGCGAGCATGGTCTGGATAGTAGGTTCTAAATATAAAATCCAAAACCTATCCTATTATAACCGATTCTTAGTTTTTAGAAACTAGAACATACCTTTTTTTATCTGGGAACCTACCATGTTTTTTAGGTCCAATTCAAAGGTCTACTTGAGAACTTGTTTTTCTTTTATTTTTTTTCCGATCTCATTTTTTCACCAAAATAATATGAGTAATGATGAAACGATTCAAAGTAAAAAATGAATAATAAAACTCATTATTCACCAAAAACAACAACCCCTAATATGAGTAATAGAAATACAATTCACTAAAAATAGAGGAGGTGAGACAAGCGAAACTAGTGTTTTTCTTTTTAATGGTAGTTAAAAATCGATTCCAAAACCAGTTCGTTTCCCGAGTGAGTCTTCACTTGGAACTGGGAATTGAATCGGTTCCAACTGGTTCCCCAAATTTAGAACCTATTTTCATACTTGTTTGAATAGGAATCGATTCTCGAACTTATATTTTGGGTGATCCGATTCGGTTTCCGAGTAAACCCAATCTCATTGCACGCCTTTACTAGGTCCATCGAAGTCAGGCTCGGGACCTTGGTGCCCTTGCTCAAATTCCCGACACTCGGGCATGTGTCCATCGAGGCAAGGTTGAACTCCACAAACTTGTCCTCACCGCGGTGGACGCGAGCCCTCACCCCGGGGATCTAGACAAGGTAGCTATTGTCACGAGCACTAGTTCATAGGGGTCTCGAGCGCTAAAAAGTAGGCACGGGGCACCAAGGTCTCGAGAAGCGTCCAGGCCTAAGTCCATCGAGCTAGGCCCGAGTCCACATAGGCCAGGCCTAGGACCCCGAGCATCTATGCTTGGTTCCCCATCTTCCCGTGCTCAAGTTACTAGATACCAAAATTATTTTCCTTTTTAAACGAGAGAAACTAATTTCCAATCCATTTTTTAGATTTTAACTAAATATCGAAAAAGACAGCCCATTAATTTCACTACAGAGTTTTTCCTTCGATGTGGACATGAGATCAGGGACTCCATCTCCGTCAAGGAGCCACATAACTACTTAAAATCTCATTTTAATTTGAGAAGAATGGTTTGTCCGACAAAAATACAAGCATTTTCGATCTTATGTCCATGTTTTATTTGGCATGCTAGACGGGTGTGGAGTGGCGGGTCTTCCCCATTTGTACTGGGATCAGTTGTAGACGAACCAACTGTTTAATATGAGAAGAAGGGCTTTTTCACGTGTTTCGGTGTTTCCTTAGGCTCGATTACACTCGAGCCGGTTAAAAAAAAAAAAAAATACCCCGCACCCAAAAGTCCGGCCCCCTCCGGCAGCATGGCCTTGCCCAAAAATTTGCGTTACGTTGAATAATATGAGATGTCTCAAAATGCATTTCCTTTTTTGAATTAGAATTACCCACTTTGATTTTTTCGGGGTAAGGTGATTATTTTCCTCGATGGGCAATTTTAAGGCACTCCAATTTCTATAGTTGGGTGCACATGATAACACTTCTGGAAGTGGATTTCTGCTCTAGAAGTGTTTTTGAAGCATGAATCTATTTGATAATGTAACTTCCAAAGTATAAATTCGTTTGGTAAAATTTTTTACTTATGAAGTAAATTTTCACTTATGAAGTTGCTTTTCCCTAATTTGAGAAGTTAAAAGAAAATTGCTTCTCAACTCAAGAAATACTTCTTGGACAAAAAAAAAAATTAAGAAATACTTCTCTCTTTTACCTCTTTTCAACTACGCCTGCCTCAACTGACCTCCGCTATCGCCCACCGTTGACCACTGCCGCCTGCGATCACTGTTGCCAATAGCCGATCACCACCAACTGCCGACCATCACCTGTCGTCGCCCATTGCAGACCTTCGTTGGCCACCGCCCGCGACCCTCGCCACTCACTGACTACCTCCTGACGCCCACCATCACCAACCTTTGCCCATGTCGCCTACGACTATTCCACCTGCTGCTAATCGCCAACCACCGCCACCGCAACCAACTACTGCCCACCATCAACCTTCACCGATTGCGACCACCGACCACTGCCCTCGTCGACCATACACCCAACGTAGGCACTGCCCTCTGTTGCTAACTGTTGACCATTGCACCGCCCGTCGCCGTAGTATATCGCCGACCTTCGCCAACTGCAATCGTAGCCACCAAGTCGTCGTGTCTGGCCGTCGGAGTAAAAAATAAATAATATTTTATTATTTTATGAAAGTAAATAATATTTTTTTTAATAAAAAGTATTTTTAAAGAAATTTAAAAAATTTAAAAATGAAGTAGAAATTTTTCGACCGTCCACAATAAATTTTTATAGAAGATTTTGTATTAATAATATTTTAAAATTAGAAATTTTTAATCGTTACCAAATGAATTTCTTTGATAAAAAATTAACTTACGGAGCAGAAGTAGAAAAATCAATTTCTATTTTTTAAGTAGAAGTGAAAAGATCAACTTCTGACTAGAAGTTGATTTTCTGAAGCAGAAGTGTTACCATGCGTGCCCTAATTGATTTAATAATATTACGCTGGAGCAATTCAATAATCGATCCAAAATTAATACCCTTTCCCCCTTTCACGTTACCATAAGTAAGGTCAAGGTTTATGTTACAACTCAATCCTGGGCTTGCATGTTATTTGACATCAGCTACTGACAGGGTGATCTTACCATTGACGCTACATTAATTTCTAGGATTCTTCCCTCACTACTTTCATATGTAAAATGATTTTTTTTTTTTTGGGATGCAAGCGCACCCGATATTCCTTACACAACTTGCGCATTATCTCAAGTCCGAAAGGGCCAAAATATATCAAAAAGACAATTTATTCAGTGAGCCTAGTACGCATGTTAAAGCAAATCTACACCGTTAAATCCAGTGGGGACCCGCATGGCACCCTCCATTTTCAGCAGTCCGGATTCGATTTACTACGTATTATGTAATAATGCAATAATTTCTCAGAATAATTTATAAACAATACCGTTCTTTTTCCTGCATAGAAATTATGTAATTCGTTACCAACTCCACCACACCGTAAACCATTATTAAATTCTTCCCATCCTTAATAAGTTAATATGTCAAACATTTGGTTGGCTAGCTCCTTGTCATTCACTTTTGTCTCTAAATAGCGAAGAGCCACTCTCAGAACGCATGTTCCAAGTCGCTGATCCTCTCCTTTCACCGTATCTCCTTGCTCAATTCTCGCGGATTCCGTGAACGAGATCGCGCCGAAATGACAGTGACCGTACTGATAATCCTGCTCTCGCGGGTATCGTGATCCTGGTCTTGTGCCACGTGTGCATCGTCGAGTGGGGCTTCAGAACGAGCGGACTCAACCGTGCCCGTCAAGCCGCTAACACGCTCTTGCCGATCGAGCCAGCGCGGGGAGCACGAGCATGTCCGTCGGCGACGTCGAGAAGCTTCCCTGCTTCGACTTCGAGGCCGGACGTTATGATCGGGACCGCGAGGGGACGATTACCATGACCGTCGCCACCGGTCCCGTCAGCTGCGTGGTCTGTTTGGAGGAGTTCAAGATCGGCGACAAGTGCCGGCTATTGCCGATCTGCAGGCACAGCTTCCACGCGGGGTGTGTAGATGCTTGGCTCTTGAAGGTGGCCAGTTGCCCGATCTGCCGGAGCCGTGTCGATTCCGGCGGTCGCTAGCCGAGGGAAGTGGCATCACCCGGTGCGGGCCTAGCGGCAGTAGTCGTTTCGAGGATGATGTTAGCACGGAATCGCGGAGAGTCGGACGAGCTCGAGCGATATTAGCAGGAGCGAATCGAGAGAGAGAGGAGATCAAATTGGTGATGTGAGAGTAGAGATTGAAGATCCTCCAAACAACGCCCCAAGCTAACGTGTGAAATTTTCATTTCAGGTAAATCGTAGAGTTAGCACATTAAGATAGAACCGGCTTGAGCTGTTCTAACTACTCCTAAGACACCTGGTTCTTCGCGATAGTAGAGATTGAAGATCAAGGTGCCCTATCCTAGGACCGGATGTCGCGTTTTTTGTACATCTATTACATCACGAGGCGACCCCCCGTGGAATTTTTATTTCTTTTTCCTTTCAACGACCATGGTCTATGTTGCAATAAAGCTTTACAAATGAAGGGGACGGATTAAGTTTCATAATTGACTTCATTCTCCAAACATCTTTCCATCTTTATTTTTCGCATTGAATCAAGACATTATAGTCTATTTACCGAGTAATGTGAATAATGTGAAACAACGCAAGGGCCCGGTTTCGCTCAACAAGTATCTCCTCGAGAATCTACGATTTTCTTCAACAGTATCGCGCCACGACGACATTCTGTTTCAAGACGATTATGGCACCTGCCGCATAATGTTTCAATGCGCTCAACTATTTCTTGCCGATCGTGTTTGGAAGCTGAATAATGAGCGCATTAATGGTACGAGAAATTATGCCAACACGATGGAACAGCGTAATTGATGAGAGGAACTTTACCGTCGATGGATAGAAATAACCCTAAGGAAGCGTATTTACCGAGTAGATTCACAAACGCATTGCCCCCACCAACCGTGGTGCAGTTTGGCCATGCGTTGCTGTCCCTTCCTAAACTGCGATCACCAACTAGTTCACGGTCGCCCGTATCATGTTCTTGTTTTCCAAAAAACTAGCCAAAAAGATTCCCCTCCTCCTCAAGTATCTTCACCAATCACACAATGCGAGTTCGAATCTTGCAACTCCCGTTTCGCCTTATGTTGAGGTGTAATTCATACTTTCCATCGACAAGAAAGCACGTGAGTCCTGCTTCGACTGGAGTTACAAGATGCAGCACTCGTAGTTCATACTCGAGGTGCCATACGGCTTTTATAGTTTTGAGTCCGTATTTTATCGGCAGTTTGGGTTTTGGGCTCTAGAATAATTATGTTAAACATAAGTTCTTTCTCTTGTAATTAAGACCTGAAATAGAGAGTTAAGAGTTGCTAATTACAGTGAATTCTATGCAATATGTAATTTTAGTTTAAGGCAATCATGATAAATATCGTGCCTCAATTTCTCTTCCTCGTTTTTACTTTCTATTTCGTTACGTTTGTATGCCTAATTCTAACATCTCATAACCACGAAATTTACTCCACGGGAGACTTTTCCCGAACTCACTCCACCTGGTATTTGGACCGACTCATCTGCTCCGTCAGCATCAGGATGAACCAAACTTATCGTTGCATGAGTTTGAACCAAACTTTTGGGAAGTCCTGTCCCAGGAAAGGTGACGCACCGTCTAACGTCATGACCGTGGGTGCACCCTGGACGTGCCGTGCTGGATACCATCCTTTTCTGCTTTTGGAACCGGCTATCTACCGCTTTCAATCTTATCTTTTATGATTCAAACGACAACAAGAGCCGACTGAGAAATGACAAAAGTGGGCATGCGATGTGTGAGGCTTCCCGATTTCCAGCGCGGAGAGACAAAACTCGATCCGCAGAAAAGGATGAAAGATGGGAGCAACTCGTCTTTTCGGGTGAAAAAGGGAGAGTTTTTGGCTCTGAGTATGGAATGCTGCGACCGGTACTGCGTTCCCAAATAGTTTTAAGCCACATATTGAGCACCAGAGAGCTACGGCTCAAGGAGAGAGATGGCATTTGGTATGTGGGGAGAGAGAGAGAGGGCAAAAGTTCCTCTAGGCTTTGTCTTGATCTTGTAGTTGCATCTAGTATGGACAAGGGATGGTCGATTCCCAATTTGATTCGGTCCTATTCCGAAACCAAGAAAGGTTCGATCCCTAGACGGTTCAATGTATTTCAAACACGTATTCATGTCTTAAATGTATAGAAATATTCATAATAATTAACAGTTTAAATGGTTTTTTAAATGTTTTTAAGAAATAAAATTAAAAAAAAAATTAGTCAGTCCAATTCGAGCGGTCTAGATGGGCAGTTCCATCCCTACAATTGGACCGACAACTATCAAGAATCGGACCAGCGTCTCTGGGAACTGAATCGAACCGAACCGAACCGGCCGATTCGGTCCTGTCCAATCGGTTCCTAGTTCGATGGATTCTTTTTACTCACCCTTGCTATGGTCAGGACATCTTGAATTGATATGCTTAAGCTTGCAATTTTTGCATCACCTAATGGATCGATTCTGATACCAACCTTGCATTGAACCCATCTAATTCGAAGTCTACTAGCCATTTAACTAGATGGGTGTAAATCGAGAGTGCGGATACATTAGTCTTGATCTTACCCATTTGGCAAAAAGAGGGTTTTTTTCCAAATTAGGGTTAAAAAAAATTATTTACAAAATAGGTTGAAAAAAAATATATTTACCAATTAGGGGTCCGTGCGGCCCACGGCCCCCGCGCGCGGCGCAACAGTGCCGCGCGCGGGCCTGACTTTTTTTTAAAATTTTTAATTTTCTTTTAAGAAAGTAATTAAAAATAAAATTTAAAAATAAAAATAATTTTTTCGAAAAATAAAATAAAAATGAAATGAAAATAATTAAAAATAGAAATAATTAAATAAATTAATTTAAAAAATAAAAAATATTTTAAAATAAAATAAAACAATAAAATTTAAAAAATTTAAATAATAATTAAAAATAAAATAATTAAAATAAAAATAATTTTTTTCGAAAAATAAAAATAAAATGAAATGAAAATAATTAAAAATAGAAATAATTAAAGTAAAAATAATTAAATTAATTAATTTAAAAATAAAAAATATTTTTTAAAATAAAATAAAATAATAAAAATTTAAAAAAATTTAAAAATAATTAAAAATACATTTTTTTAAAAAATTAAAAATGGAAATAATAAAAAATATAAAAAAAGTAATAAAGTAATTAAAAAATTAAATGGAAAAATAAATAAAATTATTAGAAAATCGAAATAATAAAACTAAAATATAATTAAAAAATTAATTAGAAATTTTAAAAAAATGGAAAAATAAATAAAATAATTAGAAAATCGAATAAATTTTGTAAATACAATTTTTTTTCCTTTGTAGCTTATTTTTATAACATATTACGATAATTAATTGAAAAAATTTATTAATATGAATGTAATTATTTTTATGAAGTATGTAAATAAATAAATTAAAAATAAATAATTATTTTATGAAGTATGTAATTATTTATGTGAATATTTTTTATATTTCGTGAATATTTTTTATTAATTATTTACATAGTAAATAATTGCTACCTACATCAATAATTAATTGAAAATTTTATAAGATGTATGTAATTAATTATTTACATAGTAAATAATTAATAAAAATATCCACAGGCTGTGTGATGGTATTTTTTAATTTTATTTTTTATTTACGTTTTTTTATAATTTTATAATATATAATTTTATAAATATATATTTTTTTCTTTTGAAGCTTATTTTATAACATAATTATCAATAATTAATTAAAAAATATTCACATAAATAATTACATACTTCATAAAATAATTATTTATTTGTAATTTATTTTATTTACATACTTCATAAAATAATTACATTCATATTAATAAATTTTTTCAATAAATTATCGATATTATGTTATAAAAATAAGCTACAAAGGAAAAAAATTGTATTTACAAAATTTATTTCGATTTTCTAATTATTTTATTTTATTTTTCCATTTTTTTAAAATTTTCTAATTAATTTTTTTATTATATTTTATTTTTATTATTTCGATTTTCTAATAATTTTATTTTATTTTCCATTTTTAATTTTTAATTACTTTATTACTTTTTTATATATTTTTTTATTATTTCCATTTTTAATTTTTTAAAAACTGTATTTTTAATTATTTTTTAAATTTTTTTAAATTTTTATTATTTTATTTTATTTTAAAATATTTTTTATTTTTAAATTAATTAATTTAATTATTTTTACTTTAATTATTTCTATTTTTAATTATTTTCATTTCATTTTATTTTTATTTTTCGAAAAAAATTATTTTTATTTTTAATTATTTTTATTTTTAATTATTATTTAAATTTTTTAAATTTTTATTGTTTTATTTTATTTTAAAATATTTTTTATTTTTAAATTAATTTATTTAATTATTTCTATTTTTAATTATTTTCATTTCATTTTATTTTATTTTTCGAAAAATTATTTTTATTTTAATTATTTTATTTTTAATTACTTTCTTAAAAGAAAATTAAAAATTTTAAAAAAAGTCAGGCCCGCGCGCGCACTGTTGCGCCGCGCGCGGGCCGTGGGCCGCACGGACCCCTAATTGGTAAATATATTTTTTTTCAACCTATTTTTGTAAATAATTTTTTTTTAACCCTAATTTGGAAAAAAACCCTCTTTTTGCCAATGGGTAAGATCAAGACTAATGTATCCGCACTCTCGATTTTACACCCATCTAGTTAAATGGCTAGTAGACTTCGAATTAGATGGGTTCAATGCAAGGTTGGTATCAGAATCGATCCATTAGGTGATGCAAAAATTGCAAGCTTAAGCATATCAATTCAAGATGTCCTGACCATAGCAAGGGTGAGTAAAAAGAATCCATCGAACTAGGAACCGATTGGACAGGACCGAATCGGCCGGTTCGGTTCGGTTCGATTCAGTTCCCAGAGACGCTGGTCCCGATTCTTGATAGTTGTCGGTCCAATTGTAGGGATGGAACTGCCCATTAGACCGCTCGAATTGGACTGACTAATTTTTTTTTTAATTTTATTTCTTAAAAACATTTAAAAAAACCATTTAAACTGTTAATTATTATGAATATTTCTATACATTTAAGACATGAATACGTGTTTGAAATACATTGAACCGTCTAGGGATCGAACCTTTCTTGGTTTCGGAATAGGACCGAATCAAATTGGGATCGACCATCCCTTGTCCATACTAGATGCAACTACAAGATCAAGACAAAGCCTAGAGGAACTTTTGCCCTCTCTCTCTCTCCCCACATACCAAATGCATCTCTCTCCTTGAGCCGTAGCTCTCTGGTGCTCAATATGTGGCTTAAAACTATTTGGGAACGCAGTACCGGTCGCAGCATTCCATACTCAGAGCCAAAACTCTCCCTTTTTCACACCGAAAAGACGAGTTGCTCCATCTTTCATCCTTTTCTGCGGATCGAGTTTTGTCTCTCCGCGCTGGAAATCGGGAAGCCTCACACATCGCATGCCCACTTTTGTCATTTCTCAGTCGGCTCTTGTTGTCGTTTGATATAAAAGATAAGATTTGAAAGCGGTAGATAGCCCGGTTCCAAAAGCAGAAAAGGATGGTATCCAGCACGGCACGTCCAGGGTGCACCCACGGGTCATGACGTTGACGGTGCGTCACCTTTCCTGGGACGGACTTCCCAAAAGTTTGGTTCAAACTCATGCAACGATAAGTTTGGTTCATCCTGATGCTGACGGAGCAGATGAGTCGGTCCCATACCAGGTGGAGTGAGTTCGGGAAAAGTCTCCCGTGGAGTAAAATTCGTGGTTATGAGATGTTAGAATTAGGCATACAAACGTAACGAAATAGAAAGTAAAAACGAGGAAGAGAAATTGAGGCACGATATTTATCATGATTTGCCTTTAAACTAAAATTACATATTGCATAGAATTTCACTGTAATTAGCAACTCTTAACTCTCTATTTCAGGTCTTAATTACAAGAGAAAGAACTTATGTTAACATAATTATTCTAGAGCCCAAAACCCAAACTGCCGATAAAATACGGACTCAAACTATAAAAGCCGTATGGCACCTCGAGTATGAACTACGAGTGCTGCATCTTGTAACTCCAGTCGAAGCAGGACTCACGTGCTTTCTTGTCGATGGAAAGTATGAATTACACCTCAACATAAGGCGAAACGGGAGTTGCAAGATTCGACTCGCATTGTGTTGATTGGTGAAGATACTTGAGGAGGAGGGGAATCTTTTTGGCTAGTTTTTGGAAAACAAGAACATGATACGGGCGACCGTGAACTAGTTGGTGATCGCAGTTTTAGGGAAGGGACAGCAACGCATGGCCAAACTGCACACCACGGTTGGTGGGGGCAATGCGTTTGTGAATCTACTCGGTAAATACGCTTCCTTAGGGTTATTTCTATCCATCGACGGTAAGTTCCTCTCATCAATTACGCTGTTCCTCGTGTTGGCATAATTTCTCGTACCATTAATGCGCTCATTATTCAGCTTCCAAACACGATCGGCAAGAAATAGTTGAGCGCATTGAAACATTATGCGGCAGGGTGCCATAATCGTCTTGAAACAGAATGTCGTCGTGGCGCGATACTGTTGACGGAGATAAGAAAATCGTATATTCTCTAGAGATACTTGTTGAGCCGAACGGGCCCTTGCGTTGTTTCACATTATTCAATTTACTCGGTAAATAGACTATAATGTCTTGATTCAATGCGAAAAATAAAGATGGAAAGATGTTTGGAGAAGAAGTCAATTATGAAACTTAATCGTCCCCTTCATTTGTAAAGCTTTATTGCAACATAGACCATGGTCGTTGAAAGGAAAAAGAAATAAAAATTCCACGGGGTCGCCTCGTGATGTAATAGATGTACAAAAAACGCGACATCCGGTCCTAGGATAGGGCACCTTGATCTTCAATCTCTACTATCGCGAAGAACCAGGTGTCTTAGGAGTAGTTAGAACAGCTCAAGCCGGTTCTATCTTAATGTGCTAACTCTACTCTACGATTTACCTGAAATGAAATTTTCACACGTTAGCTTGGGGCGTTGTTTGGAGGATCTTCAATCTCTACTCTCACATCACCAATTTGATCTCCTCTCTCTCTCGATTCGCTCCTGCTAATATCGCTCGAGCTCGTCCGACTCTCCGCGATTCCCCGTGCTAACATCATCCTCGAAAACGACTACTGCCGCTAGGCCCGCACCGGGTGATGCCACTTCCCTCGGCTAGCGACCGCCGGAATCGACACGGCTCCGGCAGATCGGGCAACTGGCCACCTTCAAGAGCCAAGCATCTACACACCCCGCGTGGAAGCTGTGCCTGCAGATCGGCAATAGCCGGCACTTGTCGCCGATCTTGAACTCCTCCAAACAGACCACGCAGCTGACGGGACCGGTGGCGACGGTCATGGTAATCGTCCCCTCGCGGGTCCCCTCATAACGTCCCCGGCCGTCGAAGTCGAAGCAGGGAAGCTTCTCGACGTCGCCGACGGACATGCTCGTGCTCCCGCGCTGGCTCGATCGGCAAGAGCGTGGTTAGCGGCTTGACGGGCACGGTTGAGTCCGCTCGTTCTGAAGCCCCACTCGACGATGCACCGTGGCACAAGACCAGGATCACGATACCCGCGAGAGCAGGATTATCAGTACGGTGACCGTCATTTCGGCGCGATCTCGTTCACGGAATCCGCGAGAATTGAGCAAGGAGATACGGTGAAAGGAGAGGATCAGCGACTTGGAACATGCGTTCTGAGAGTGGTTCTTCGCTTATTTAGAGACAAAAGTGAATGACAAGGAGCTAGCCAACCAAGTGTTTGACATATTAACTTATTAAGGATGGGAAGAATTTAATAATGGTTTATGGTGTGGTGGAGTTGGTAACGAATTACATAATTTCTATGCAGGAAAAAGAACGGTATTGTTTATAAATTATTCTGAGAAATTATTGCATTATTACATAATACGCAGTAAATCGAATCCGGACTGCTGAAAATGGAGGGTGCCATGCGGTCCCCACTGGATTTAACGGTGTAGATTTGCTTTAACATGCGTACTAGGCTCACTGAATAAATTGTCTTTTGATATATTTTGGCCCTTTCGGACTTTGAGATAATGCGCAAGTTGTGTAAGGAATATCGGGTGCGCTTGCATCCCAAAAAAAAAAAATCATTTTACATATGAAAGTAGTGAGGGAAGAATCCTAGAAATTAATGTAGCGTCAATGGTAAGATCACCCTGTCAGTAGCTGATGTCAAATAACATGCAAGCCCAGGATTGAGTTGTAACATAAACCTTGACCTTACTTATGGTAACGTGAAAGGGGGAAAGGGTATTAATTTTTGGATCGATTATTGAATTGCTCCAGCGTAATATTATTAAATCAATTAGGGCACGCATGGTAACACTTCTGCTTCAGAAAATCAACTTCTAGTCAGAAGTTGATCTTTTCACTTCTACTTAAAATAGAAATTGATTTTTCTACTTCTGGCTCCGTAAGTTAATTTTTTATCAAGAAATTCATTTGGTAACGATTAAAAATTTCTAATTTTTAAAATATTATTAATACAAAATCTTCTATAAAAAATTATTGTGGACGGTCGAAAATTTTCTACTTCATTTTTAAATTTTTTAAATTTCTTTAAAAAATACTTTTTTTATTAAAAAAATATTATTTACTTTCATAAAATAATAAAATATTATTTATTTTTTACTCCGACGGCCAGACACGACAACGACTTGGTGGCTACGATTGCAGTTGCGAAGGTCGGCGATATACTACGGCGACAGGGCGGTGCAATGGTCCACAGTTAGCAACAGAGGGCAGTGGCCTACGTTGGGTGATGGTCGACGAGGGCAGTGGTCGGTGGTCGCAATCGGTGAAGGTTGATGGTGGGCAGTAGTTGGTTGCGGTGGCGGTGGTTGGCGATTAGCAGCAGGTGGCAATAGTCGTAGGCGACAATGGGCAAAGGTTGGTGATGGTGGGCGTCAGGAGTAGTCAGTGAGTGGCGAGGGTCGCGGGCGATGGCCAACGAAGGTCTGCAAGGGCGACGACAGGTGATGGTCGGCAGTTGGTGGTGATCGGGCTATTGGCACAGTGATCGCAGGCGGCAGTGGTCAGCGGTGGGCGATAGCGGAGGTCAGTCGAGGCAGGGCATGGTTGAAAAGAGGTTAAAGAGGAAGTATTTCTTAATTTTTTTTTAAAAAGAAGTATTTCTTGAGTTGAAAAGCAATTTTTTTTAACTTCTCAAATTAGGGAAAAACAACTTCATAAGTGAAAATTCACTTCAGAAGTAAAAAATTTTACCTAGCGAATTTTTACTTCAGAAGTTACATTACTGAATAGATTTATTCTCTAAAAGCACTTCTGAGCAGAAAATCCATTTCCAGAAGTGTTACCCATGTGCACCCTTAGCTGCCCTTAACAACTACAGAAATTGGAGTGCCTTAAAATTGTCCATCGAGAAATAATCACCTTACCCCGAAAAAATCGAAGTGGGTAATTCTAATTCGAGAAAGGAAATGCATTTTGAGACATCTCATATTATCGACCGTAACACAAATTTTTGGGCAAGGCCATGCTGCCGGAGGGGGCCGGACTTTTTGGTGCGGGGTATTTCTTTTTTTTTTAACCGGCTCGAGTTTAATCGAGCCTAAGGAAACACCGAAACACGTGAAAAAGCCTTCTTCTCGTATTAAACAGTTGGTTCGTCTACAACTAATCCCCGTACAAATGGGGAAGACCCGCCACTTCACACCCGTCTAGCATGCCAAATAAAACATGGACATAAGATCGAAAATGCTTGTATTTTTGTCGGACAAACTATTCTTCTCAAATTAAAATGAGATTTTAAGTAGTTATTGGGCTCCTTGATGGAGATGGAGTCCCTGATCTCATGTCCACATCGAAGAAAAACTTCGTAGTGAAATTAATGGGCTGTATTTTTCGATATTTAGTTAAAATCTAAAAAATGGATTGGAAATTAGTTTCTATCGTTTAAAAGAGAAAATAATTTTGGTATTAGTCTTAACTTGAGCACAGGAAGATCGGGAACCAAGCATAGATGCTTGGGGTCCTGGGCCTGGCCTATGTGGACTGGGCCTAGCTTGATGGACTTAGGCCTGGACGCTGGGGCTCACGTCCACTGAGGTGAGGACAAGTTTGTGGAGTTCAACCTCACCTCGATGGACACATGCCCGAGTGTCGGGAATTTGAGCAAGGGCACCAGGGTCCCGAGCCTGACTTCGATGGACCTAG
Source organism: Psidium friedrichsthalianum (assembly GCA_019149425.1). NCBI lineage: Eukaryota > Viridiplantae > Streptophyta > Magnoliopsida > Myrtales > Myrtaceae > Psidium > Psidium friedrichsthalianum. The sequence continues at coordinate 1,500 of JAGVVM010000568.1, read as the reverse complement.
TAAAGGCGTGCAATGAGATTGGGTTTTTACTTGGAAACCGAATCGGATCACCCCAAAAATAAGTTCGAGAATCGATTCCTATTCAAACAAGTATGAGAATAGGTTCTAAATTCGGGAACCAGTTGGAACTGATTCGATTCCCGAGTTCCAAGTGAAGACTCACTCGGGAAACGAATTGGTTTTGGAATCTATTTTTAACTACCATTAAAAAGAAAAAACTAGTTTCGCTTGTCTCATCTCTCTATTTTTAGTGAATTGTATTTCTATTACTCATATTAGGGGTTGTTGTTTTTTGTGGATAATGAGTTTTATTATTCATTTTTTTACTTTGAATCGTTTCATCATTACTCATATTATTTTGGTGAAAAAATGAAATCAGAAAAAGAAATAAAAGAAAAACAAGTTCTCAAGTAGACCTTTGAATTGGACCAAAAAAACATGGTAGGTTCCCAGATAAAAAAGGCATGTTCTAGTTTCTAAAAACTAAGAATCGGTTATAATAGGGTAGGTTTTGGATTTTTATATTTAGAACCTACTACCCAGACCATGCTCACCTCTAAACTCTGGCTATAGCACTAGGGTCTCGAGCCTCTGGCTCTCCCCGTATCTCTACCCCTACCTTAATGGACACAGGCTTAGGTGTTAGGGACTTGGGCACGAACACGGATGCGCAATCCCAAGCTTAGGCATTAGGGACTCAGGCATGTGTACCAAGGTCCCGACCCCAGCCTCGCCTTGATGGACTCGTGCCCGAGTTAGGGACCAAGCATGGGTGCCGGAGTCCTAAGCCCGGCTCAGGCGTCAAGAACCTAAGCATGAGCACTGGAGTATTGGGTCCAACTTAGCAAAGCAGGTCTCGAGTGCTAGGGATCCCAAGGCTTGGGCACCAGGGCGGTCGGGGGCGAGCCTCCGTGGGACCTAGCCATGGTGGACTCAAGCCCAAGATTTTGGAAGCTAGGCACGGTTTATTGAGATCCCAAGCTCGGTTATGGTGGATGTAGCTCGAGCTTCGGGAACCAGACACATGCATTGAGGTCCCGAGGCCTAGCCTTGACCTACCCCGAGCCTGGCTGCCAAACTCGAGCATTGAGGTTGCGATTATTATAAGCCAAAAATACCGATAACATGTACAAGACCTTTGATCTTAATTCCGTTCACAAGTCACTCGAGAATTTATAGTGCTCGAATCTCGGTAATCGAGATGCATCAGTCCGATTTCTAGTCCAAAGAATTCATTCATTTCGGTTTATCTCGATTAATCAACCGGCTAATTAATTAATACTCCCCCGTTTCCACCCGGTCGGAAATTCCATGCACGGTCGCCAAGTCGCACCCCACGTTGACCGCGCAACACCAACAGTTTTACTGGCGCCGGAGGGCAATTGCGTCATCGGACCGCTCTGTGCTCCAAACCGCGATTTTGCCACGAACAGGGAAACTGACCTTAAAAGAACAGACAGATAACGACAAAAAAAAAAGAGAAGTAAAAAATCGCGCGTT
>JAGVVM010000567.1:0-15243 GCA_019149425.1 Psidium friedrichsthalianum | reverse complement strand
CCTCAATAAAAAATTTCTTTTCTTCAACGGATGCCTCTTCTGCATTTTTTTTAATTAAACAGCTCTTTGTTTAATATTGGGTACTAATCAAAACAGCTCAATGAGTTAATCATTATATACTCTAGAATATTTATATCCTCCGATACAACATGATTATAATCATGACAATGTCACGTGAACGCAGCTGCTTTGACCCACTGTAGGGTTGAATGCAAGAGAGGAAGCCTCTCGTGAAAGTTTTCATGACAGTCCGTAAACTGGGTTAAAAACTATAATATTAAGATGTGTATTTATTTCCCTTCTACCAATAAAAGATCTGATTTTCCTTGTTTGGGTCTTTTTCAAGTAATTAAAAACTAAAGGACAATGATTTCTCTGTCCTCATTTAAGTATTGTATTTTAGTACTTTTGGCCACTGTGTCTGCTGACAATAATATGCCTAGCATTTATTTCAACCCAGTCCAAAACCAACCAATGGTAAGAGACTGGTTGTATGGTACAAAATAAGCTGAGAGACCATTGAGTTATCTTCACCCTTTGGATGACTATAGGATGAGTTTATGATCACTTAAAGGGTGAAATTAGTAATCAAGGTGACTCCTTTTAGGTTTTGTGGTTACAAAGCACCCAGAGATCATTACAACTTAGGTTGATTCCACCTATCTCTCAATGGAGCATGTTGCAAACCTCAAAAATTATTTATCACTGTGCAGCTGATACTCAAGCCCCACAATTCCTACCAAATTATTTTTTCTTTCCTCGGTAGAAGGGAATCGTAAAGTCTTGCATAAGTTTAGTTTAGTTTAGTTTAAGGCATTTAAAGATTTGCCGAGGTCTAATACTTACCAATCTCAAAGGGCGAAATTAGCAGTCTCTCTCTCTACCAGTGCAGTTTTTAGAGTTCCGAGAATCACATTGTACAGAGGTGTGAAGTGGAGCTATCTTTTGAGTCCTTCAAAGAAACAAAAAGCCCTCCTCACTTGTCACAACTCAGAAGAAAAAGGCCATGCCTTTAAACACAATCATCGTCTTTTCCTTCTCTGACTTGTGTCTCTCTGCGCCTGCAATTGTCATCTCAAACTTTATCTGGTAAATCCTAACAAGATCTACACCCACTTGTCTATATGTTCAGCTTCACTTTGTGAGGGTTACGCAAGAACACAGGCATACAGTTCATCTTTCACATGTCTCAACTCTAGTCCTCCAATTCATACTCAAATGTGTGTACCTCCGTTGTGCTCCATTCTGATGCTTGGGCAGTACTTTCTTGACAAGAGCTTAGTTCATTTAGGCCTTAGAAGGACCAACCTGACCAGAAATAAAAACACCAGTCAAGAAATTAATCCCCATACATTGACGATGCCATAGAAATAATTAGTTGAAGCTTAGTCGATGGTCCCGTTAAATGAGAAGGCATAGCCGAGCGAGAGCCAATTACAACAAGTCTAAAACAGAGAAAAGAAAAAGGGTATCACGAGTTTAACTAAAGCAGTTGAATTGTGTTCAATCAAGTACTCAGTAATATCGTGCCTTCAGATCGAAGGTTGCCAAAATGTATTGCTGCAATCTCGCTTCTGTGCAACAACAGATTTGAGAGAATGAACCCTTGGATCTTGTGCGTCTGGGGTGAAGTCGGATAATCCCAGACTTCCTCCCTTGCGAAGTAGACATGAGCGCAAGAATCTTTATCAAGATAAAAGAAGTTGGACTCATCTGTCCTGAAAGTAAGGAAATTCTGCCTCAGCCAGCAAAAGAGAGAGAAAAGAAAGCACCACACGAGGCTTAATCACTTTTTATGTTATCGATATTGACGAGTTCATGCAACGTCGTTGACTGCCATGAAATGTTCAAAATGCCAGTTTGAATTGGACATAGAAGCAGAATGATTGGATTCTCTACAGTAAAAAGCAGAAAAAAAAAGGGAAGAGATGCCATTCCCACGTATAAACCTTTATGCCTTAATGGTAATCATAATTTGAAACCAAGCGGCCCAATTGTGTTCCCAAAAAGCAAACTCAATAATATTCTCAATTTCAACTAATCATCAACGTCACTTCCTCCTTTCATGAACCAACTTTGCTCTATTCCCCATGCACCACTCACCCGAAACCAAACCAAAACAAAGGAGGAAAAAAAAGTAAAGTTTGCGAATTTCACCTGACATATTAAAAAAATTTCCCATCTTCCACTGAACTTTCACTGGGATTTTCTTTCTGTTGTCCCTCCATTTTGCTCACTGCAAGTACCAATGGAGATTTCCCATTTTCTCTGCCTTCACCTTCTTGTCACCCTCATGTTCTTTGAACCAGCTTTGCCTGCTGATGCAGATGTATACTCAGAGGCTCTTTCGAGTTTGAAAAAAGAGCTTTTTGATGACCAGAACAGTTTGAGTGACTGGATCTTGAGCCCTGGAGGTGAAACCTCGCCGGAGAAAGTGACTGCAATGTTCTTGGTCTGGTGTTTCTTGCGATGAAAACTCCACGTCAATCTTGGGTCTCGATCTATCCAGGAAAGGCCTTGGTGGTGAATTATCTGGGAGGCAATTCAGCGTCTTCAAAGAGGTGACTAGTCTAAACCTCAGCTACAATTCTTTCTCTGGGCAGCTTCCTGTGGGAATTTTCAATCTTTCTGGTTGAGAACTCTAGATATCAGCAGAAACAACTTCTCCGGTCACTTCCCTAGCGGAGTCTCCAGTCTCAGTCACCTTGGAGTGCTTGATGCATTTAGCAACAGCTTCTCAGGCCCAGTGCCTGTTGAGCTCTCCGAGCTCGAACACCTCAAGGTCCTTAACTTAGCCGGTAGTTACTTCAGCGGACCGATTCCATCTGAATTCGGCTCGTTCAAGAGCCTCGAGTTCATACACCTCGCTGGGAATTCCCTGAGTGGAAAAATCCCACCAGAACTAGGGAAGCTTCAGACAGTCACTCATATGGAGATTGGGTACAATTCCTATGAGGGAAGCCTCCCGTGGCAATTGGGCAACATGAGCGCGATCGAATATCTAGATATCGCGGACGCAAACCTATCCGGGCTGATCCCGAGTGAGCTCTCCAATCTCACCAAGCTTCAGTCTCTTTTCCTCTTCAAGACATGTTCACTGGATTGATTCCGGGAGAGTTCAGCAGAATGATCTCCCTCACTGACTTGGATCTGTCGGATAACCTGATTTCGGGCCCGATCCCCAAGAGCTTTTCGGAGATGAAGAATCTGAGGTTGCTGAGCCTGATGTATAACGAGATGAATGGTACTGTTCCTGAAGGTATTGCCGACCTTCCATCACTTGAGACCCTCCTCATATGGAACAATTACTTCACGGGGTCACTTCCAAGCAGTTTGGGGAAGAACATGAAGCTTAAGTACGTTGATGTCTCCACCAACAGCTTGGAAGGTGCTCTTCCACCTGATATCTGCTCAGGAGGTGTTCTAATCAAATTAATCTTGTTTTCGAATAAATTTGCGGGCAGTCTTCCTCCGTCTCTCACAAACTGTTCTTCCCTCGTTCGTCTTCGGCTTGAAGATAATTCACTATCAGGGGAGATCTCTGTGACATTCAGCCTGCTTCCTGAGATAACGTACATAGATTTATCGAGGAACAATTTTACTGGTGGAGTGCCTGCAGACATATACCGTGCTTCAAAACTCCAGTACTTCATGTTTCCTACAACTCGAGGCTAGGAGGATTCATCCCAGAAGGCATATGGTCTTCGCCATTTCTTCAGAATTTCTCGGCCTCCTCTTGTAATATATCGGGGAACATTCCTTCATTCGATTCATGTGAATCAGTTTCGGTCATTGAGCTGAATGGTAACAGTTTATCCCAATCATTCCCCAAAAGTATTTCTAGATGCCAGGCGCTTGAAAGGATCGACTTGAGCAACATCACCTGACAGGCCTTCTACCCAAGAGCTCTCAGTCTCCGTGCTTTAAGGGTCCTTGACCTGTCGCACAACAATTTCACTGTCCAATACCGGCAAATCTTGGTGATCTTTCGAGTCTGCAATACTTGAATGTGTCTTACAACGATTTCACCGGTTTCAATCCCCTCAGTGAAGGCGTTCAAGTCAATGGATGGAAGTGCCTTTGCTGGAAATGCGAGACTATGTGGAGAACCTTTGAGGCAATGTCCTGGTTCACTGGGAAGCAAAGGCACAGGCAAGCTTATGCTGGTTCTGCTACTATGTTTAGGACTAGTTGTTTCCATTGTGGCATTCACTTTCGGGTTATTTTATTTCCGGAAAGGAAATAAAGGCCGGTGGAAAATGGTTTGCTTTGGTGGCTTCCCCGATTTACAGCTAACGATATTCTGAAAAGCTTCAGCTCTGCAGAATCCATAGAATCTACAACTTCCCTACCTGCCTTGGTGTGCAAAGCCGTTTTGCCCACAGGAATCACCGTATTAGTGAAAAACATCGAATGGGATCCAAAAAGAACGAAGGCCATGATGGAATTTATCACAAGAATGGGCAATGCTAGGCACGTGAATTTGATCAGGTTGCTAGGTTTCTGTTACAATAAACAGATGGCCTATCTGTTGTATGATTACCTCCAAACGGGAATTTGGCTGAAAGATGAGAATTAAGAGGGACTGGAGTGCTAAGTACAGAATTGTGATGGGTGTTGCAAGGGGCCTTTGTTTCCTCCACCATGATTGTTTTCCTGCTATGCCTCATGGAGACTTGAAGTCGAGTAATGTAGTGTTCGATGAGAATATGGAACCGCGTTTGACTGAGTTTGGACTCACTTATCTGGTCCAGATAAACAAAGGTTTCAGTGGGAGGAACAGTTTCTAAGCAGGAGCAGGTAAATTGAGCTAAACATTATCCTCACATAGTACATTATTGGATGTTAATGTTATAAAATACTCACGTTTGACAGAGTTGATTTCCGGGTGTTTATTGAACGATAGAAGCCATCTACAGAAATTTAGAATTGACCATATCTTAGAGAATGCCATTATGCCCCAAGAACCTAAGTTTCTGTACAGATAGGTGCATCATATGATGACGACTTGTGGAAGCAAAAGCTTTTAGTTCGTCTAAAATAACGAGTCTTCTGTGATCAGAAACGGAAGAGTAATCAGCGCATAATCAGATGCATAATGGACAGCTGAATCAACTAATAGCGGGTGGATAGTATCTGCAGAATTATCTTGGATCATTTTCTTGTCATTTTCTCGACCATGCATCAAATTGATTCTTTTCTCTGTCCCTGTTTGATGACAGATAACAATGCCACACGGGAGCAGCTCCAAATGGATGTTTACAAATTTGGGGAGATCGTTCTGGAAGTTTTGACGAACGGAAGGTCAGCAAACGCAGTGGGAAGCATACGAAGCAAGCCGAGGGATGCTCTTGCGAGGGAAATCCTCGCAGAGAACGAGGTCGGTACCGATCACCCATTGCAAGAGGAGATAAAATTGGTGCTTGAAGTCGCTCTGCTCTGCATACAAGCAGGGCATCTGACCGACCATCCATCGGTGATGCAGTGAATCTCCTGTCAGGGCTGAAGCCACCAAGAAATGAAACCTGCATAGGAGTGTTTTTGTCAAATAGCTACTATAGAATACTTGATTGCTTCTAATTTTCAGCATGAAAGTGCTTGCTGTCCTAAAAGCCCCCCAAACTATATATTCTCGTGTACTCCTAGAGAACAGTATGAGTGTCATACTTCTTTCTGTCCTCTGCATTAAGCAAATGAAATATCTACCAAACTTGGTCTTTTGCAACAGATGACGTGAAACCGAACATGAACATATCAGTGTAACTGAGCAGAGAAGGTGGAAAGCCGAAGGAGTGGAAGACTTGATCAGGTTACATTCAGCAAAATCATCAAAGCTCCTTGAGATCTGGACTTTGCCGAAAGTGAAGAAGATATGCATGAACAACTTGACGAAAAATACGATGATCATGTTCTTTCCACCAAAGTTTCACCACTGAGGCAGATGGGAAATCAAAAAACAACACTCTTTCTGGAAATATTTGGCCTGAAGCCCAAGGACATGATTCAATTTCAAGAACAGAATGAGAAACACTTCACTTTTTCTTTTTCTTTTTTTTTGTCTGTTTTGGGCTAAGTAAGCACCAACACTATCATGCGATACAGAACAGAGAATTCCGATACGAAAAACCAACACATCATTTCTCAAAAAATAGAGAATTTCGATACGTTTGGATAAGTTATATATTGAATGTATAATTTTATATATATACATGATAAATTATCATTTTTATGATTATTTCAATCAAATTACTTGATTCGAATCTATCAATAAATAAAAGCCTAAAATCAATTTACATTGAAAACATTCATTCACCATTTGTTAATATCATTTATCGTTTCGAACCGACAAATTCAACTACATTCCATTCCAATAATCCGTTAAACTTGGAGAGAAAAAACAAGCAATTCACATTCCATCATTAAATTTAATATCTAACAATAGTTCGAAAAAAGAAAAATCCACATTTCACCATCAAATATAACAAGTAGTCATTCATCTACATTAAAAATCAATGTTCCAAGGCCCAGAGAGCGAGAGGGTGGGATAGGGCGATTAGGGTTTGGGTAATTAGGTCCGAACCGATTAGGATGGAGGATTTTAGAATATTAGGTTTTGGTAGATTTACAATTTGACCCTCATAATATTAAAAACTTTTAAAATTGATCCGCTTAGTGTCAAAATGGCAAGTCAGAGTCAGACTTGCGTGTCGCTAGCGTGTCACGAGTGTTGGCCACATGTCCGACACACGGTGGATATCGACATGAACGCGGAGGCTCTCAAAGAGCGTTAGTGCTTCCTAGGGTTTGTGTCGTATGCATTGGTTGAATATAGACTCGGATGTTCATCATCATGCAGTTTTTTTTTCTCTGATTTATCAATCCATTGCACAGTTGCACTTTACTTTCCTTTTTTTGGGCGATTTCATCCACAAGAGGAAGGAAACGAGACGAATAGTCTGATTTTGCTTCCTCTTTGTGGATGAAATCGCCCAAAAAAGGAAAGTAAAGTGCAACTGTGCAATGGATTGATAAATCAGAGAAAAAAAAACTGCATGATGATGAACATCCGAGTCTATATTCAACCAATGCATACGACACAAACCCTAGGAAGCACTAACGCTCTTTGAGAGCCTCCGCGTTCATGTCGATATCCACCGTGTGTCGGACATGTGGCCAACACTCGTGACACGCTAGCGACACGCAAGTCTGACTTCTTGACTTGCCATTTTGACACTAAGCGGATCAATTTTAAAAGTTTTTAATATTATGAGGGTCAAATTGTAAATCTACCAAACCTAATATTCTAAAATCCTCCATCCTAATCGGTTCGGACCTAATTACCCAAACCCTAATCGCCCTATCCCACCCTCTCGCTCTCTGGCCTTGGAACATTGATTTTTAATGTAGATGAATGACTACTTGTTATATTTGATGGTGAAATGTGGATTTTTCTTTTTTCGAACTATTGTTAGATATTAAATTTAATGATGGAATGTGAATTGCTTGTTTTTTCTCTCCAAGTTTAACGGATTATTGGAATGGAATGTAGTTGAATTTGTCGGTTCGAAACGATAAATGATATTAACAAATGGTGAATGAATGTTTTCAATGTAAATTGATTTTAGGCTTTTATTTATTGATAGATTCGAATCAAGTTAATTTGATTGAAATAATCATAAAAATGATAATTTATCATGTATATATATAAATTATACATTCAATATATAACTTATCCAAACGTATCGAAATTCTCTATTTTTTGAGAAATGATGTGTTGGTTTTTCGTATCGGAATTCTCTGTTCTGTATCGCATGATAGTGTTGGTGCTACTTAGCCCAAAACAGACAAAAAAAAGAAAAAGAAAAAGTGAAGTGTTTCTCATTCTGTTTCTTGAAATTGAATCATGTCCTTGGGCTTCAGGCCAAATATTTCCAGAAAGAGTGTTGTTTTTTGATTTCCCATCTGCCTCAGTGGTGGAAACTTTGGTGGAAAGAACATGATCATCGTATTTTTCGTCAAGTTGTTCATGCATATCTTCTTCACTTTCGGCAAAGTCCAGATCTCAAGGAGCTTTGATGATTTTGCTGAATGTAACCTGATCAAGTCTTTCCACTCCTTCGGCTTTCCACCTTCTCTGCTCAGTTACACTGATATGTTCATGTTCGGTTTCACGTCATCTGTTGCAAAAGACCAATTTGGTAGATATTTCATTTGCTTAATGCAGAGGACAGAAAGAAGTATGACACTCATACTGTTCTCTAGGAGTACACGAGAATATATAGTTTGGGGGGCTTTTAGGACAGCAAGCACTTTCATGCTGAAATTAGAAGCAATCAAGTATTCTATAGTAGCTATTTGACAAAACACTCCTATGCAGGTTTCATTTTCTTGGTGGCTTCAGCCCTGACAGGAGATTCACTGCATCACCGATGGATGGTCGGTCAGATGCCTGCTTGTATGCAGAGCAGAGCGACTTCAAGCACCAATTTTATCTCCTCTTGCAATGGGTGATCGGTACCGACCTCGTTCTCTGCGAGGATTTCCCTCGCAAGAGCATCCCTCGGCTTGCTTCGTATGCTTCCCACTGCGTTTGCTGACCTTCCGTTCGTCAAAACTTCCAGAACGATCTCCCCAAATTTGTAAACATCCATTTGGAGCTGCTCCCGTGTGGCATTGTTATCTGTCATCAAACAGGGACAGAGAAAAGAATCAATTTGATGCATGGTCGAGAAAATGACAAGAAAATGATCCAAGATAATTCTGCAGATACTATCCACCCGCTATTAGTTTGATTCAGCTGTCCATTATGCATCTGATTATGCGCTGATTACTCTTCCGTTTCTGATCACAGAAGACTCGTTATTTTAGACGAACTAAAAGCTTTTGCTTCCACAAGTCGTCATCATATGATGCACCTATCTGTACAGAACTTAGGTTCTTGGGGCATAATGGCATTCTCTAAGATATGGTCAATTCTAAATTTCTGTAGATGGCTTCTATCGTTCAATTAACACCCGGAAATCAACTCTGTCAAACGTGAGTATTTTATAACATTAACATCCAATAATGTACTATGTGAGGATAATGTTTAGCTCAATTTACCTGCTTCCTGCTTAGAAACTGTTCCTCCCACTGAACCTTTGTTTATCTGGACCAGATAAGTGAGTCCAAACTCAGTCAAACGCGGTTCCATATTCTCATCGAACACTACATTACTCGACTTCAAGTCTCCATGAGGCATAGCAGGAAAACAATCATGGTGGAGGAAACAAAGGCCCCTTGCAACACCCATCACAATTCTGTACTTAGCACTCCAGTCCCTCTTAATTCTCATCTTTTCAGCCAAATTCCCGTTTGGCAGGTAATCATACACAGATAGGCCATCTGTTTATTGTAACAGAAACCTAGCAACCTGATCAAATTCACGTGCCTAGCATTGCCCATTCTTGTGATAAATTCCATCATGGCCTTCGTTCTTTTTGGATCCCATTCGATGTTTTTCACTAATACGGTGATTCCTGTGGGCAAAACGGCTTTGCACACCAAGGCAGGTAGGGAAGTTGTAGATTCTATGGATTCTGCAGAGCTGAAGCTTTTCAGAATATCGTTAGCTGTAAATCGGGGAAGCCCACCAAAGCAAACCATTTTCCACCGGCCTTTATTTCCTTTCCGGAAATAAAATAACCCGAAAGTGAATGCCACAATGGAAACAACTAGTCCTAAACATAGTAGCAGAACCAGCATAAGCTTGCCTGTGCCTTTGCTTCCCAGTGAACCAGGACATTGCCTCAAAGGTTCTCCACATAGTCTCGCATTTCCAGCAAAGGCACTTCCATCCATTGACTTGAACGCCTTCACTGAGGGGATTGAACCGGTGAAATCGTTGTAAGACACATTCAAGTATTGCAGACTCGAAAGATCACCAAGATTTGCCGGTATTGGACCAGTGAAATTGTTGTGCGACAGGTCAAGGACCCTTAAAGCACGGAGACTTGAGAGCTCTTTGGTAGAAGGCCTGTCAGGTGATTGTTGCTCAAGTCGATCCTTTCAAGCGCCTGGCATCTAGAAATACTTTTGGGGAATGATTGGGATAAACTGTTACCATTCAGCTCAATGACCGAAACTGATTCACATGAATCGAATGAAGGAATGTTCCCCGATATATTACAAGAGGAGGCCGAGAAATTCTGAAGAAATGGCGAAGACCATATGCCTTCTGGGATGAATCCTCCTAGCCTCGAGTTGTAGGAAACATTGAAGTACTGGAGTTTTGAAGCACGGTATATGTCTGCAGGCACTCCACCAGTAAAATTGTTCCTCGATAAATCTATGTACGTTATCTCAGGAAGCAGGCTGAATGTCACAGAGATCTCCCCTGATAGTGAATTATCTTCAAGCCGAAGACGAACGAGGGAAGAACAGTTTGTGAGAGACGGAGGAAGACTGCCCGCAAATTTATTCGAAAACAAGATTAATTTGATTAGAACACCTCCTGAGCAGATATCAGGTGGAAGAGCACCTTCCAAGCTGTTGGTGGAGACATCAACGTACTTAAGCTTCATGTTCTTCCCCAAACTGCTTGGAAGTGACCCCGTGAAGTAATTGTTCCATATGAGGAGGGTCTCAAGTGATGGAAGGTCGGCAATACCTTCAGGAACAGTACCATTCATCTCGTTATACATCAGGCTCAGCAACCTCAGATTCTTCATCTCCGAAAAGCTCTTGGGGATCGGGCCCGAAATCAGGTTATCCGACAGATCCAAGTCAGTGAGGGAGATCATTCTGCTGAACTCTCCCGGAATCAATCCAGTGAACATGTTCTTGAAGAGGAAAAGAGACTGAAGCTTGGTGAGATTGGAGAGCTCACTCGGGATCAGCCCGGATAGGTTTGCGTCCGCGATATCTAGATATTCGATCGCGCTCATGTTGCCCAATTGCCACGGGAGGCTTCCCTCATAGGAATTGTACCCAATCTCCATATGAGTGACTGTCTGAAGCTTCCCTAGTTCTGGTGGGATTTTTCCACTCAGGGAATTCCCAGCGAGGTGTATGAACTCGAGGCTCTTGAACGAGCCGAATTCAGATGGAATCGGTCCGCTGAAGTAACTACCGGCTAAGTTAAGGACCTTGAGGTGTTCGAGCTCGGAGAGCTCAACAGGCACTGGGCCTGAGAAGCTGTTGCTAAATGCATCAAGCACTCCAAGGTGACTGAGACTGGAGACTCCGCTAGGGAAGTGACCGGAGAAGTTGTTTCTGCTGATATCTAGAGTTCTCAACCCAGAAAGATTGAAAATTCCCACAGGAAGCTGCCCAGAGAAAGAATTGTAGCTGAGGTTTAGACTAGTCACCTCTTTGAAGACGCTGAATTGCCTCCCAGATAATTCACCACCAAGGCCTTTCCTGGATAGATCGAGACCCAAGATTGACGTGGAGTTTTCATCGCAAGAAACACCAGACCAAGAACATGCAGTCACTTTCTCCGGCGAGGTTTCACCTCCAGGGCTCAAGATCCAGTCACTCAAACTGTTCTGGTCATCAAAAAGCTCTTTTTTCAAACTCGAAAGAGCCTCTGAGTATACATCTGCATCAGCAGGCAAAGCTGGTTCAAAGAACATGAGGGTGACAAGAAGGTGAAGGCAGAGAAAATGGGAAATCTCCATTGGTACTTGCAGTGAGCAAAATGGAGGGACAACAGAAAGAAAATCCCAGTGAAAGTTCAGTGGAAGATGGGAAATTTTTTTAATATGTCAGGTGAAATTCGCAAACTTTACTTTTTTTCCTCCTTTTGTTTTGGTTTGGTTTCGGGTGAGTGGTGCATGGGGAATAGAGCAAAGTTGGTTCATGAAAGGAGGAAGTGACGTTGATGATTAGTTGAAATTGAGAATATTATTGAGTTTGCTTTTTGGGAACACAATTGGGCCGCTTGGTTTCAAATTATGATTACCATTAAGGCATAAAGGTTTTATACGTGGGAATGGCATCTCTTCCCTTTTTTTTTCTGCTTTTTACTGTAGAGAATCCAATCATTCTGCTTCTATGTCCAATTCAAACTGGCATTTTGAACATTTTCATGGCAGTCAACGACGTTGCATGAACTCGTCAATATCGATAACATAAAAAGTGATTAAGCCTCGTGTGGTGCTTTCTTTTCTCTCTCTTTTGCTGGCTGAGGCAGAATTTCCTTACTTTCAGGACAGATGAGTCCAACTTCTTTTATCTTGATAAAGATTCTTGCGCTCATGTCTACTTCGCAAGGGAGGAAGTCTGGGATTATCCGACTTCACCCCAAGACGCACAAGATCCAAGGGTTCATTCTCTCAAATCTGTTGTTGCACAGAAGCGAGATTGCAGCAATACATTTTGGCAACCTTCGATCTGAAGGCACGATATTACTGAGTACTTGATTGAACACAATTCAACTGCTTTAGTTAAACTCGTTGATACCCTTTTTCTTTTCTCTGTTTTAGACTTGTTGTAATTGGCTCTCGCTCGGCTATGCCTTCTCATTTAACGGGACCATCGACTAAGCTTCAACTAATTATTTTCTATGGCATCGTCAATGTATGGGGATTAATTTCTTGACTGGTGTTTTTATTTCTGGTCAGGTTGGTCCTTCTAAGGCCTAAATGAACTAAGCTCTTGTCAAGAAAGTACTGCCCAAGCATCAGAATGGAGCACAACGGAGGTACACACATTTGAGTATGAATTGGAGGACTAGAGTTGAGACATGTGAAAGATGAACTGTATGCCTGTGTTCTTGCGTAACCCTCACAAAGTGAAGCTGAACATATAGACAAGTGGGTGTAGATCTTTGTTAGGATTTACCAGATAAAGTTTGAGATGACAATTGCAGGCGCAGAGAGACACAAGTCAGAGAAGGAAAAGACGATGATTGTGTTTAAAGGCATGGCCTTTTTCTTCTGAGTTGTGACAAGTGAGGAGGGCTTTTTTGTTTCTTTGAAGGACTCAAAAGATAGCTCCACTTCACACCTCTGTACAATGTGATTCTCGGAACTCTAAAAACTGCACTGGTAGAGAGAGAGACTGCTAATTTCGCCCTTTGAGATTGGTAAGTATTAGACCTCGGCAAATCTTTAAATGCCTTAAACTAAACTAAACTAAACTTATGCAAGACTTTACGATTCCCTTCTACCGAGGAAAGAAAAAATAATTTGGTAGGAATTGTGGGGCTTGAGTATCAGCTGCACAGTGATAAATAATTTTTGAGGTTTGCAACATGCTCCATTGAGAGATAGGTGGAATCAACCTTAAGTTGTAATGATCTCTGGGTGCTTTGTAACCACAAAACCTAAAAGGAGTCACCTTGATTACTAATTTCACCCTTTAAGTTGATCATAAACTCATCCTATAGTCATCCAAAGGGTGAAGATAACTCAATGGTCTCTCAGCTTATTTTGTACCATACAACCAGTCTCTTACCATTGGTTTGGTTTTGGACTGGGTTGAAATAAATGCTAGGCATATTATTGTCAGCAGACACAGTGGCCAAAAGTACTAAAATACAATACTTAAATGAGGACAGAGAAATCATTGTCCTTTAGTTTTTTAATTACTTGAAAAAGACCCAAACAAGGAAAATCAGATCTTTTATTGGTAGAAGGGAAATAAATACACATCTTTAATATTATAGTTTTTAACCCAGTTTACGGACTGTCATGAAAACTTTCACGAGAGGCTTCCTCTCTTGCATTCAACCCTACAGTGGGTCAAAGCAGCTGCGTTCACGTGACATTGTCATGATTATAATCATGTTGTATCGGAGGATATAAATATTCTAGAGTATATAATGATTAACTCATTGAGCTGTTTTGATTAGTACCCAATATTAAACAAAGAGCTGTTTAATTAAAAAAAAATGCAGAAGAGGCATCCGTTGAAGAAAAGAAGGGAGAAATTTCTAAAAGCAGTTCTATTTTTTATTGGGAGGCAGGTTCAGAAAAGACCGCACTCTCACCGAATGTCTGTGTCTTTTTATGGAAAAGAGGGATTTAATTGGATTGGATTCCCATAATGTAGTCAAAAGATGTCTTAAATCTGACCCTAACAAAAAGGCAAACCCCCTCTGAAAGAAATGAAACCTGATTACTGTGATTAAGCACTCTCCTTCTTTCCATGGTGGGGATGCCAATGACTATGACTAAAGCTAATCCTGAATAATTATTTTCTATAAAGAAGAAATGCCGGGACATGATATAAGATTAAATGTCAATGATCACAAAATATCCCAAACTTGTATCATGTGCCATATTTATTTCAAAATAATATTTCAAGTCACAAAAAATCTTAAATCAGTTTATTAGTGCCATATTTTCCCTAAACCAATTTTCGCATCACAGAATTTTCCAAATTTGTACACCAGTTATAAATTTACCAACCCTTAGATATCGGTCAATATCCCCATTAAATTACTGACGTGGAAGCACATGTGGCAAACAACTCGAATGATTGGAAGAAGACATGGATTTGATGTGGAAATTTGATATAAATGGGTCTCTTAAATGACATCCTTATGAGGAAGCCAGATTTGAAGAAAATGAATGAGATTAGAAAATCCACTTTGCCCAAAAAAAAAACCCCACGTTTCGAAAATGTGTGAAATCCCTAATTTTACCCCAGTTGTGCTCTAAGATTTTGTTGATTTGTCACATGTATATTGGTTTGAGATTTTTTATACTACGAACATTATTTAGGGGGTAAATGTGACTCGGGGTATATCATTTGAGATTTTGATCAAATCCTAAGATGAAAAAGGGGATCAGAAAGCAGAAACTAATGAGGCCACATCATGTAAAATATAAACTATTATTAAAAAGTGTGTGGCGTTCATTCCCAAGTTGCCTTTGTGAAAAGTCATGTCTAAAGGTTACTGACTCTTCTAAGTTCCATACTTTGTACAATCTGCATTCTTTTCCCATGAGATTGGCAAACAGTGTGAACAATAACATGCCATCTCCCTATGAAGAAAGTGAATCGGCTGGCTTCCCGCAAGCATTGCCTTTTGCTCCTATGATTTTCGTTTTCATGGGAGACTTTCTAGATTTTGATTTCAATGCTCATTTTCCTCCTTTAGACAGAGTTGAGCGGTTCTTTTTTGCATTTGTAAACTTTTTGAATTTTTGGAAGCACTTATTTGTCAATTAAATAGTTTGGCTAATTTTTTGAAAAATTTCAAAAATGGCCTTAAGTGCTCTCACTTTTTCAATTGTAAGGGCCTGATCAAAA
>JAGVVM010000566.1:0-15074 GCA_019149425.1 Psidium friedrichsthalianum | reverse complement strand
CCACGACAAGGGAGCTCTCCTCGAAACGCCGCCTGAATAGAGGAAAAAAAGGAGAAGAAGACTCCGCACAGACTCGCCTTCTCACCAGCGCAGCTTCGCGCCCAAAGAAGAACACGGATAGTGGGAAAGAAATACTGGTTTTCGAAAAAAATGCCCAGACTAGAAATTCGAATACGACGCAAATTGGGATCATAGCAAAGAAAACCTTTATGGTGACTCGAATATCCTAAAAAAGCACATTAACTGATTGGGCAGTGAGTTTTGTTCGTTCATGTGCAAGAAGATAAACAAAGCAAACACAACCAAAAGTGAGAAGATTAGAATAATTTGGGGTTTGACCAAACAATCGATTGAAAGGAGAGACATGGTCCAATGAGGGAGAGGGCAATCGATTGATTAGGTGGACAGCAGTGGAGAGAGCTTCACACCAAAATCGAGAAGGTACAAATGACTCTAAAAGAAGAGTGCGGACAACTTCGAGAAGATGACGGTTCTTCCTCTCGGCCACCCCGTTTTGTTGTGGGGTGGAAGGACAAGACCTTTGAGAAATTATGCCATTATTTTGCAAAAATTCCTGAAATGAATGAGACATGTACTCACTCCCATTATCGCAGCGAAGTATTTTGATGTTGGCAGAAAATTGAGTTTTAATATGTGCATGAAAGTTCTTAAAAACAGAGAACACTTCATCTTTAGAATGCAGGAAGTAGATCCATGTGAAACGACTATAGTCATCGATAAAAGTAACAAAGTATTTGAAATTAGCATGAGAGATGATAGGTGCCATACCCCACACATCACTATGTATCATATCAAGAGGTTGGACTGCATTTGGTGTGTGAGTGGGAAATGGAAGAGTTTTACTTTTCCAAGCCTACAAGAATTGCAATCAAACTGGACAGTGCTAAGAGAAGTGGATTTTTTATTTCCAAGTAGGCCAGAATTTAGTAAATGATGTAGTACATTAGCGTTTGGATGTCCGAGACGTTTATGCCACGCTTGGTGAACAACATGAGCAACATTACAAGTGATAAATGGCGCAGAGACACATGAAGACAATGGAAACTGGAGAGGGAAAAGACGTCCTACTTTAGGCCCCCTGGCAATCATCTTCCCTGGTTGTTGATCCTGCACAATGCAACTAGAGTTAGAAAATTCCACTTTGCAATTATTATCAACCAATTGACCGACAGAGACAAGATTAGAGGTAAGATCAGGAGAGACAAAAACATCAGTGAGTGAAGGAGAAATATCACCAGTAGCAGTGATCGGTAAAGAGTTCCCATCAGCTGTATAAATCTGGAGATTTCCAGAGTATTTGTTGACATTGCTAAGAAGCTTGACATTGTTTGTCATATGATGGGAAGCCCCAGAATCAAAGTACCAAGGAGATGATGAAGAGGAGGATTTACCTGAGAGCCCTAAGGCAGAGAATGCAGAAATGATAATTTGTTGGATCATTTCAGGGGTTACCGATTGAGTAGGAGCGGGTGCAGGAGCATTTTGCACTGTATCAACAGAATTTCCAACACTAGAAGAACCAACTGAGGCAGTATATGCTATCCCAAATTTCTTAGGAGGTCTGGTAGGACATGCCTTGATGATATGGCCATTCTTTTTGCAGTAGTTGCAGAATTTTTTTTGAACATTCTGAAGCGTAATGACGAATCCCTTGCAAGAATAGCACTGAATATCACGCATGTCTTTGCCTTTTGGTTTGCCTTGAGCTACATAAGCTATAGGAACAGAAGTGGATCTTTGTTGTTCTATGGTAGTTTGATTGAGAAGGCGCTGTTCTTCACGAAACAAGTCATTGAGACATGCATCCAAGGAGGGGACTGATTCTCGGTTCATGAGATTAGATCTGGTGCTTTCGAATTCCGATCTAAGTTTCATAAGAAATTAATCTCTTTTAGTAATTTCATGGACAGATTGAACATAACTAAGACCTTCAGAGGATAAGGTGGCATAGACTAGATCTGTATATTCAACCCAAAGGTTCATGAAGCTAGAATAAAAATCAGAGATAGAAAGACTGCCTTGTTGGATTGTAGCCAATTCATGTTCAAGCTGAAACCTACGAGCTGTGTTGTGTTGGCTGTAGAGTTTCTTTAGATAATTCCACATATCAGCTGCAGTCTTGAAGGGTCGAAGGTTTAAGATGATGTTGGGTTTGACGGATCCTAGAATCCAGGCCATGATTTGAGCATCCTTGACTTCCCACTTTGCGTGCTCATCTTTCGCTTTGTCTACATCGGGAGCAGGTTTGCTACCATCAACATGTCCCCATAGGTCCTTGCCTTTGACAAAAATCTTGAAATGGAATGCCCAAGCTGAGTAGTTTTTTCCATTAAAACGGATCAAGAAGGAGTCATACTTGTCTGTAGACATGAGGCCAACTAGAACAAGGTACTACACTAGAGCTGAGATTTGAGAACAAGAGACACGAAAAAAAAAAGGATTGTGGCTCTGATACCATGTAAACTTTAGAGAGATTTGACTCCCCAGCCATCTCCCCTCGGAGGAGAGTTTCATTACATATATATATCCCCAATACAAGCTGATATTTCGCCCTTAAAATAGCTAAACTACTATATACAAATCAGCCTACAGCTAGCATATCCTAATTTAAGGAAAGAATAAAAAATAGACAACTGTACAAGGCATAAAATCTGCTGATCATTAAATGGCCAGCTAACAACAGATAATCCTTTGACAACCTATAGCAAAGGCATTGTAAGATCATTCAATAAATTGGAAAATACGTGCTTATATATTTATATGCATAAGAAGAGCTTTATACAATAACCATTTCACAAAAGGACTAACCGGACAACGTCTGGGAGACTTAAAAAAAAGAAGGCTGCTGCTCCCACTACTACATTTACGACAGGCGTGCTCCATCAAATGCCGCATCATCTATCTCACGGCCATCAGCAAAAGGGACGGTCGTGGCACCCAACATCAAAAGCCTACCTGCACAACCTCCGCCACCACCAAAATCCACCACTATCCTGAGAATGGGAGTGGTCCTCAAAGGCTACCATAATCAAGCCTCATAAAAACAGCCATGAAACTGTAAGTAGTGTCCCTGTCTGACCCTATGGTTAACACCAGAGTGATATAAAGCCTCATGAAATGAACAGAAGGAGCGTCCGGGTCGGCGTAAAGCAGGGAATCTACTTTCCACATTCTCATTGTTGCATATCGTAGTGTACCCATCCAAGTTTGCCACGAGGAAACATGTAGCATCTACAATTGCATGATCCAGTTAGGAGGTATCTGCCTCGACTGAGCTCGCATAACTCTCTACTCAGAGCTCTGCTGAGCAGCTCGGGAGCCTTGTCAAACATCATCTCAAGCCAGTTGAATTTATATACAATAATTTGGTTATGTCTAGGCTTGAGATACCCAAAAATATTGATGGGGGTCTCATATGGCTGCATAGCTATCAGGACGCAGTGGACAGAGAGTGGATTTCAAAACTTAGAAAGAAGATGCAAGCATTAGGCATCGAAGAGACTCAAGAGGTGCTTTTGACTGTGCTGAGGGCTTGCTCTAAGGAGGGGATTTAGATGAAGCCTTAAGGGTTTGGCTCAAACTTCATCATTTGGATGAAAAACTTCCTTCTCTAGCTTAGGTGTACAAAAGGGAAGCCTATGCGCAAGTTACAAAGCACATGAAGTCATTGAATTTATTTAGGGAGTTGCAAGAGCGTATGGATTCTGCTATTTTGGTAGCATATCACAGCGTTGTAGAGGTGGTTTGTAAAGCTCAAGATGTGGAATTGGCAGAATCTCAAGAGTTCTAGAATAGTGGTCTAAAGCTCCTCAGTCCTTCTTTTGTTGTCATGATGTACTTGTATTTCATCTTAGGCCTGCATGATAAGCTGGAGTCAGCTTTCTCCCGGTGCCAAGTGTGAAACAGATAAAAGATGGAAGAAATTTTTCCTCTGATTGTCATTGATCAGACGTGCTAGACTTATACAAAAGTTGGGCTTGAATTTAGCCAATGAAAAAGCCTACAAAATAGCTACTGAATGGCTATTACCTAGAATAAAGGAAACTAACCAAATATACAACAGATCAACAGCTGTACAAGATAATATATATGCTAAACCCCCCCTCAAGTTGGAGCATGAAGATTTGAAATGCCCAACTTGCCAAGTAATGTGTCAAATGAGCGCTTGGAAAGTGCCTTGGTGAGAATGTCAGCTATTTGATGAGTAGTCGAAACATAAATCGGAAGAATGGTACCACGATGATTTCATCCCGAATAAAGTGACAGTCAACCTCAATGTGCTTCGTGCGTTCATGAAAAATCGGATTCTGAGCAAGGTGTAGAGCAGACTGACTGTCACAAGAAATGCGCATAGGAGATGGTTGAACAATGCCGAATGTGGAGAGTAAACCCCGTAGCCACTTCAATTCACAGGTTGTGGCAGCGATAGAGCGATATTCAGCCTCTGCGGATGAACGAGAGACGATTGGTTGTTTCTTGGTCTTCCAGGAGATGGGAGAGTCCCCAAGAAACACAAAGTAGGCTGTCAAGGAGCGCCGTGTCAAAGGACAATTGGCCCAGTCAGCATCATAGTAAGCGGAGAGACTTAAACTGGAAGTAGATGAAAGCAAGATGCCTTGACCGGGATTAGATTTGAGATAACGAACAACACGCAAAGCCGTGTCCCAGTGAGCAAGTTTCGGCTTCTGCATGAACTGTGCCAAGATATGTACACTATAAGACAATTCTAGGCGAGTAATGGTTAAGTAGATAAGTCGACCAACCAACCGCCGGTATCGTGCCGGATCAGCCATGTCAGCACCATCTGCGAGAGCAAGATGATGATTTTGCTCAATCGGAGTGCCAGCCGGCTTTGCTCCCAATAAGCCAGCTTCAGAGATAATATCGAGGGCATACTTGCGCTGAGTGAGACAAATACCGGAAGGATTACGCGCGACCTCAATGCCGAGGAAAAATTTGAGGCGGCCAAGATCTTTCATGTGAAAACACTTGCTCAAGTAGTTTTTGAAAACCTGAATGGCAGTAGAATCATTTCCTCCAAGAACCAAATCATCAACATAAACCAAAACGGTCAAGTGCACAGACCCCTTGTGATAAGTAAAAAGAGAATGATCATACGGTGATTGAAGAAAACCATACTTGGTGAGGGCAGTGAGCAATTTCGCGAACCAACACCGTGGTGCCTGCCGGAGACCATATAACGATTTGCGCAGCCGACATACTTGGTTTGGTCCTGACGCCTGAAAACCAGGAGGAAGGCGCATATAAACCTCCTTCGAAAGGTCACCGTGAAGAAAAGCATTGTGAACATCCATTTGAGGAAGTTCCCAATGTTGAACGGCTGCAACAGCAAGAAAAGTACGCACGGTTACCATTTTAGCTGTGGGAGCAAAGGTTTCTGTGTAATCCAAACCTTCAACTTGATGATTGCCAAGAATAACCAATCTTGCTTTATGACGCTCGATGGAGCCATCCGCATTATGTTTGATGCGAAAAACCCATTTGCTGCCTAAAGCCTTCTTGCCACGAGGTAAAGAGGCAAGAGTCCAAGTGCCATTAGCTGCTAAGGCATCAATCTCCTTACGCATTGCATCGCGCCAACATGAGTGACGAAGAGCCTCTTTATAACTCGAAGGCTCTGTACTGGCCGTAATTGCTGCCAAGAACCGACGATGGGACAAGGAAAATTTTTCACAATTGACATAGTTAGAAATGGGATACCGCGTACCTAAGGAAACTGAGGATGAGTGAGCAGGCGCAAGAGAGGCGCGAGCTGTATGTGTAATATAGTCCTTAAGACGCACGGAGGAGAAACGCTGGCGATGGCCACGGCCTAATATTTCTGCACCATCAGCAGAGCTGCCGGATGCGGCAGGATCAGTCTCTACCGCAGTCTGTGGGTGCGAGACTGAGAGCTCTGGCTCGGTAGTAGCAGCAGGCTGGGGTGCAGTGGACGAGCTGCCGACAGTGGCATCTAAAACGGCATCAACCTGCTGCTGCTCATGCTCATGAGAAGATGCAGGTGCTGACGAATTGTCAACCCAATAACAATCTTCCTCATTGGTGACATTAGAGGACCGAGGAGCATCAAGAGAAGTAGGATCGTAGTGGTGCTCGGAAAAAGGAAACTGTGTCTCAAGGAAACAACATCCCGTGATTCAAAGATATCTCCAGAGTCGAAGTCATAAAGAATCCAACCCTTTTTTCCATAGGGATATCCAATGAAGATGCATTTTCTACTACGACTTGCAAACTTATCTTTTGATCGATTAAGACAACGAGCATAACAAAGACAGCCAAACGCTCGTAAATGATCTAGAGATGGAGCTTTGCCAAACAATACCTCAAAAGGTGTCTTCCCATTTAAAAGGAGAGTAGGGGTGCGATTGATCAAATGTCCTGCTGTCAATATGCATTCGCCCCAAAACTTGACAGGCAAATTAGCTTGAAATCGCAGCGCTCGTCCTACATTCAGAATATGCCTGTGTTTGCGCTCAACGCGCCCATTTTGTTGAGGTGTATCCACCATAGATGTCTGGTGAATAATACCAAGCTGCTGGAAATAGCTAGATAGACAAGTGAATTCTCTACCATTGTCACTACGGACAATCTTGACTTGTGTATTAAATTGCCGTTCAACCATAGCCAGAAAATTTTTGAGAAGTTGAGGAACCTCATCCTTTTGTTTCAACAGAAAGACCCACACAGCACGAGAATGATCATCCACAATAGTTAAAAAATATTTGGAACCACAAATAGATGTCTCACGATAAGCACCCCAAAGGTCACAATGTATTAGATCAAAAATACTACTTGCTTTATTATTACTAGAAACAAATTGTTGTCTAGTTTGTTTAGCTCTGAAACAGACATCACAATGATGAAGATCTTTAAAATCAAATTGTGGACCACCAATCAAGTGAGAAAGTGATTCTAACACTTGCTTAGAAGGATGACCCATCCGTTGGTGCCATAACTCTGCGCTAACTTTTGCAACCACCTTGTGAGCACGTGCAGGCAAGTTCTCCTTTAACACATACAACCCGTCTCGCACTTCACCCACTCCAATCAGAGTCCTCGAAGTGCGGTGCTGTACAATGCACAAACAATCAATACATTTCAATATATATGTTTTATCTCGCGTCAATTGTGTCACTGAAATCAAATTACACTTCAAATTCGGCACATATAAGACATGCTTGAGCAACAAAGAACCCAATGACACCGTCCCTTCTCCTGTTGCCATCATCTCATCACCATTTGGCATCTTAACAGGACAAGGTGGAATATTTCGCAGAGAACTAAACACAGCAGCCACTCCTGTCATATGGTGAGAGGCTCCGGTATCAAAAAGCCAAGGAGAATTTGCCTTACCAGATAACCGGTTGCCAAGGGTAGATTTGTGTGTGTTTATAATGGATTTCAACATGCTCCAATTTTCGGCACTTAGATTTTCTAATCCAGCATTATCAGCATCCCTGATAATTGGTGATGGTGATGGTGCATGAGACTCCGTAGTTTGAATGGCATTAGCTTTGGCCGATCCTCCACGACCTCTTCCTGACTGAACTAAATTTCTCCCTCGTCCACGGCCGGCTGAATAACCTTCGGGAAAGCCAATAATACGGTAACAGTTGTTGATGACATGTCCATGGCGTTTACAATTCTCACAATAAGGCCGCTCACTACGCTGTTCCCCCCCTGAATCTCGACTGCCAGAACTTGTTGCTCTAACAGCGAAACTCATTGGTGGATTTGGGTCTGGGGCAAGCGATTTAGTCATCGATTTTACCTGCTCTTGTTCAGTGATCTGTGAATAAACCTGATACATATTGGGAAGAGGATCAGATGCGATGATATTTGAACGTATTTGACTATAGGATGAATCGTCAAGTCCCATAAGAAATTGATGGACACGTTCTTCTTCGCTCCTCTTCTCCAATCGTGAGTTCAAATCACACTTGCAGCCGTGACAAACACACATGGGCATTTTATCATGATCAGCGAGATCATCCCAAATCTTCTTGATTCGACCATAATAACCCATAATAGTATCTCCGTTTTGTTTACAGTTGGAAACTTCCGTCTTCAATTGATGAACCTTCGCTCCATTGCGGACAGAAAATCGTTGTTGTATGTCATCCCACAACTCTTTCGCCGTTTCTCTGTAGGAGATCGTTGAGCGTAAGGTTGGCTCTATGGTATTGAAAATCCATGATATGATCATGGAGTTTACTGTCCACCAATCTTCGATATCAACTGAGTCGTCCGCTGGCTGCTCGAGAGTACCATCAATGAATCCCATTTTCTTCTTCGCTCGTAAAGAGATCCGAATGGCTTTAGCCCATTCTTCAAAATTAGGACCTTTCAATTGTGTATGCGTGATCAAATTACCAGGATTATCGTTTGACGTCAGGGCAAACGGCGAGCGAGATGGTTTTCTTTCCATCATCCCCGGAGCTGCTTGTTGAATTCTTCATTGAGGTTTAGGCGCCAAGAGCAAACCCTAGGAAAAGAGCAGCTCTGATACCATGTGAAATAGATAAAAGATGGAAGAAATTTTTCCTCTGATTGTCATTGATCAGACGTGCCAGACTTATACAAAAGTTGGGCTTGAATTTAGCCAATGAAAAAGCCTACAAAATAGCTACTGAATGGCTATTACCTAGAATAAAGGAAACTAACCAAATATACAACAGATCAACAGCTGTACAAGATAATATATATGCTAACACCAAGAGAAGCCTTAGCCAAGTCTTGCAATATATGACATATATTTAGATTCTTTGGTGAGGATCGGTGACATTAGCAAAGCCGAGGACATCTTTAGTGAATGCATAGAAGTGGAGCAACTGGCATCAGTGGAGTAATTGCAACTTCATTTTAAGTGGTAATTGTCCACTGGAGACTATGTGAAGGCAGAGAAATTATCCATCTTATGTGTAAATAAATAAGTAAATGAAATTGAACCAGCCTCAATGGAAAAGCTTGACCATGTCCTTAGTTGAGGGGAAAAGCAGTTAAGACGCTGGTGAGCTTCAAGCTGAGCAAAGAGCAAAAGGAAGTTTAGGTGGGTGGTTGATGGACCAAAAAAAAAAAAGGCATAGAAGAAAAGAGAGGGCTAAAACGAAAGATGGAGATAGGAAAAAAAAAGGAGATGGACATATTGGATGATGTTCCACCAGCTTCAGATAACCTGAAGGATGAATAAAGATCAGAGGAGCACTCAAGATATCATGCATTACTCGGAGATCATAAGGTTGGTCAAGCTTTTCTCAATAAATTTCCCGAAAGCCTTGGATCCTCTCGCTAACTTATTTAAACAGCATGTCACTACTGAGGGCATTGCCACGGCCAAACATGCAGAAGATGCAGTTGGCAGCATGAAGGCCGATAAGAAGGATTTAGTTGGCTTCCAGGAAAAGTTTTCGTGTGGACAGTGATCGAGCCACATGATAAGAACTTAAGGAGGCGCAGAGGTCTCTTGCAACAAGGGTGTCGCGACGCTCATAGCAGAGTTTTGTGCTACTTTTTGTGATAATATTTAAAAAGGGAGGTAGCAAAAAAATAAATAAATAAATAAATTGAGCGATGAAGCCGTAGAAGAAAACGCTTGGGAAGGAAGAAGCTGGCTACACGACTTCTCCTTGATAAGAGTGCACTAATGATGACTACTAGAGAAGTATCGTGACGAAATTAAAGCAGCAATGCCGTGGGCAGCTCACATCGAAGATGGAAAGGATGGTTATATGGATTTGACAATAGTAAAAGAAGTTTAACCATGCAAGAAATGTGGACGGCACTTGTGGTTATGTTTGCTAAACGTGGTGAGTTCGGTAAAGACAAAAGAGGGGTAAGTACAACCGTAAGTATCAGAACTTTTTGTACGGCGCTCAACTGAGCGCTGTAACTTTTTTTTTTTCGCTTACTGTCGCGACCTAAAATTATGGAATTCTCAGATTAATGGACTACTAGATTAATTAAATGAATAACTAACTTAGCTGAGCTCTCCCAAGCTCTACTAATTCGCATTTAGGTTTATGTTCAAATGATTTAAATTTGGAACCGCCACTAATCTTTTTTTGGTAGGTAGATTAGTAACATAATAAAGTATCGGGAGAATGCTTCATTTTCTGCTAATCAAAGATTCAAATTCACGGACTTGATTATGTTAATTTTTTAATTAACGCCCTTTCGGTATTATTCTGTGAAATTTTTTCTTGAACTGGAAAATCCAATTGAATTTCTTTGAAACCATGGTGCAATTTTTTTTTTTGGATTTTCTTGAAATAATGAATGCAATGCAAATGCAACTACATGAGTGCAATTATGACATGAAACTATATGATGCTATGCATTCTGAACTATAATGAGAAACATGATGTCTAAAAAAATTAACCTAAATGCACAAAAAATATGGATTCTAATGATATGTAAAATAAAATGAAATGAAAAAACGCATGCTAATTTTCGAAAAAAGTGACATGATATGAGTTTTAATGCACACAAAACATGAGTTAAAATTTAAAGGTCAGACATGCAAAGGATGCAAATCTACCTATATGACGTGAATAAAAATGCATGAATGACATGGTAAATATGCATGAATGGAAAAAATGACATGGTAAAAATGCATGATCTTACCCATATGAAATGCACATGAATGACATTTTTTTGGTATTTTCGGATTAAATAAAAGGCAAAAATAAAGATGGTTCTGAAAGTTGATAACAATTAATATAAAATTAAGAATTGATCACTCAAAGTCTAATTTTATATTGAAAGGTATCTTGACACTTAATTCCATTTTAGACCATGATTTGATGTTCTTTTGTAATAATTTTTTTTTACAAAATAGAGTCAAATAAGAGTATAATAAACCTTGAGTATCGTACATCTTATGATCGAATTTTTCTATGAATTCGCTTCGTACCCAAAGTTTAAGGTCAGACGAAAATTTATTCACGTCGTACCGCGAGGGTAGGGTCGGATGGTGAATTTAAATGAAATTTATCGGTCCGGTCCCAAAGTTATGGGATGGATGATAATTTCATTTATGGGATAACGTTGTACTTCGAGGGTGAAGTCGGATGGTCACCATAATGCACATATCGAGGGACAAAGGCGCAAGGGAGCATGCACTATACTAAGGAACATTATAAAATTTTGAATTTAGACTATAGTATAAAATAAAAAGGATTTCGGCTACTAAGGGATAAAGAGCCAAATTTCAACGGGTACCAGACCCTATCCACAAAGGATAATCACATCTTTTAAATTAGGAAAATTATCTCATGAGATTATTCAAAGGTATTAGATAATTTCCAGATTTTTAAAGATACGTTTCAGGATATCCAATCAAGATAATCACTTGCTAGATATATTCGGATTTTTTTCCGAAAAAATATTCTAAATTTTGAACTTGGGAAACTCCGAATATTTCGAATTATATGCTCAATCTCTTCAGGATAAGATTACTTAAAAGTTAAGCAACGAAGATACACCAAATATCCACCAAGATAATCCACAATGTCCACTAGATGAAAGATATGCAGAAGAATTCAAATTTTGGTATGCAAAAAATCCATCTTCATCCACGAATTGTCTTCCCCAATCTCAATTGTATCTCACTTATCTTTATCTTTCCAAAATCACCTTTATCTGATTAACTTTATTTTAGAACATACAGATAATCAAAGTTGATCAAATCAAAGCAGACAAAGTGAAATCCAATCAAATCATGCTCAAATTTTCAAACTATCAATATCAAGAGGGAAATCCGAATTTCATGAATCTGTAACACTTTGGGCAATCGACTAAAACTTTAGAAAAAGAGTTTACTTTATAGCCCAAAAAGCAATCAATCACATAGATAACGAACTCTAACATTGTAACTAATTAGAATTGTTCGTACCTAATCGAACTTTGCTCGAAGACTTGCGCACCAAGTTCAGGGATGGATCGATCAGCAATGATTCTCACGTTGATTGAAGAGCTTGATTGAAGATGATTTGCGGCTCCATCAAGGCTTCCTTCGTAACAATGATTTTGAGCACTAATCCACCTAAAAAAAGGGCACCGAACAGCGAAAGTATTGCACCAAATAACGAGGTAATTGATCCGAACAGTAACCCAAAAAATCTGTTTAAAACAGCAAAGTGATAGATCAAATTAGCAGCTGAACAGTAGCAAATAACCCAGAAAGATCCCTGAGAAATAGCAGAAAAAATTCGGACTGATTGGGGGCTGTTTTTTGTGCCGCACAACAGTTTTTTTTAGGCACTAATCAGCGGCAAAATTCTCTCCAAAGGTAGCTACTCAAGGATGCTGGTGCAGGGTTCTCAAGCTGGGGCATGATCTTTGCTAAGGAAGCTCTGAATGGGCAAAAGAAGGGACAAGTGTTCGCGCGGACTTTTTTTCCCTTTCACACTCCACTTACTATTCCCACTATCTTCTTGTTTCTCTTTACTAGACATTCTCTGACTTGAATCGTGGATGCTCCAGGTGATGGAGTGAATCGGCAACAAGTTGACGAAGCAAGGAGATGAAGCCACCACAGAAGACTCATCCTCAACCGCCTTCTTTGTCTCTATCTCTTACGGCTTCTCGCAAAAGATTTTTTTTTTTCGTGAATTTCTGAGCCCCTTCTTCAACGTGAACCCTATACGTGTATTTAAAATGATCGGTTAGATTTGCGCTTTTCGTTTAATTACGAAATAGTCCCTCAACTTTTGATAATCGCAATATAATTCGGTAACAAAATATTCTAATCCATAATAGGCCTTGCTTTTTTTTTTAATTAATTAAGCATTAAATGAGCTGATTTAGGCTCAAATTAGGCCCCAAGACCTTGGTGAATTTTTGGCAATTGCTCCCTTAGCAAGCTAAATTCTACTTTGTGAGCTTTGTCACCCGCTCGTCGATTAAGCACTGCATTCCCCACCGTCGATGCAAAATGCAATACAGGGAAAAATAAATATGCAATGCATGGGAAAATATTTTTGATGAGAATTAATTCTTAATTTGGTAAACATGAATGAAAAAAAGAAAAATCAACATTTATTCAGATGTCAAACACTTACTGGACTGCCACTTGGAGGAAAAAATTCACTTGAATGCCCCTTCAGGAAAAATCGTTCACTTGAGTGCAACTTCAAAACAAATCCTCTCACGTGGACTTATTATTTATTATTATTATTATTTTATTATTATTATTATTTATTATTTATTTAATTATTTTTTAATGACAAGTGATTTTTTTAATTTATCAATATTTTCTAGCATTTTTTTATTTGATATTATTATTTTTTAATTTTTGTAACCTTTTTTTTCCCTTGGCGGGTGAGGGTCACCGGTAACCCTCGCCGACCACCACTAGGAGGCCCAGGGCGCCTTGGCCGCCGTGGGAGGGTTGTCGCGGCCCCGTTGGCCATTGGGTAAGGGGGCCATTGCCTGGACCTTGCGACCATTGAGGTAGCGACGGTTAGAGGTCCAAGCGAGGGCTTCCTCGCTAGTGGTTGACGGGGGCCACGGACGGCCTCGCCCATGGCGGTCAAGGCCGCAAATGCTGCCAGGCCCATCGACCTAGGGTGAGCGACCTTTGCCCTTGAGTCCCCCGATGGTGGCCGGTGTCGGTGACCCTCCACTTGTATTATGTAGAGAGAGAGAGAGAGAGAGAGAGAGAGAGGGGGGGGGGGATGTCCTCTGTTGCAAAAGCCAAGAAAGAAAAAAAGGAAGAAAATTTGCAAAATGAAAAAAATTATGAAAAAATCCACACGTACCTGAAAATATTAAAAAAATCATTTCACCGATGCCACGTCAGCTTTTCTATAGCATCCACGTAGGCGATGGAACTTAAGTTATCGATTTTTAAAAGTTATGGCCACTCAAGTGTTGTAGGCGTCGGAGCGTGCCATCCGTCGTTACCTACGACTCCCTAAGCGATCGAGTAGTCGGATTCTAGCAACAAAATAGGCAGGAATCGGGCTTGTGCGTACCTGATTCGTATCCATGGTCGTATAACGCGGAAAACCGACGTCACGAGCTCGGAAACCTTCCCCTCTATTCCCTCCGGAATGCCTGGCGTCGATGAGACGCCTCCCACTTGTCTCTCTCTCTCACAAGCCCCTTATGGAGAAGATGGAGAGTGGGAAATGGCAAGAAGACTTAAGGCTAGAGGGGGGGTCCTAGCCATTTATAGAAGTCCAGCTGGGCCCTTCATCACGGGCCGGACCGCGACTCGGTCCACACTAAACCAGCCCCATATTCGGCCCATTAAGAAACCTTAAATCCTTTCTTTATTAAACCAATTCCGTATACAGTAAATTAATACCGTTAAATGGTCAATTACATTTCAATTAAGGCGAGCCCACATTAGGAAAACTCTAACAAAGTGAACAAAAAAAAAGTTATGGTACTCAAGTGAGTATCGTACAAAAGTTATGGTACTTGCGGTGGTACTTATCCGACAAAAGAGTATTTGAGATGTTGCAGAAAAACAGGTAGCTTCTTGGAATGCCGTAATAAATGGGCTTGCAGCGATGGGTGTGGGAAAGAAGCTGGGAAATATTTCTGGAGATGCAACAGCCAGAGGTTCACAAATGATACAACCATGATTGGAAATTTTTTGGCTCGAAACAGGTTGCACCCTTACATATGAATTATCCATTCAACATTAGGTCAATTATTTAAGCCTAAGAGGAGACAAGTCATTGACCAAGCAGTCGAGCACTATGTTGAGGACAATGCTCCGTGCAGGAAGATTAATGGGGTGGCACATGGCACTTCATCCAAATTCGACAGGGAAAGAATTACTCCTCATGGTTGCGTCTCTGCGGTGGCTCGTAATAATACTAATATTTGTCAATCCGGGAAGATTCATTGTCACATCTTTATTTTCCACTTCACCGGTTTATTGGAACACCATGTAGTCTTGTTCCATGGATAAAGGCCTCTAGTCGTGGACAACACGTCATGGATGGTGATTCAAATAGCCGTGAATATCTGTAAAGTTGCGGACAAATGTGCAGGTGCGTTTTCCCTTATAAGCTTGA
>JAGVVM010000565.1:0-103226 GCA_019149425.1 Psidium friedrichsthalianum | reverse complement strand
TTTAATTCAGAATTGATTAATTTCAAGAGGGTGAAAACATCCATGTCAATCCCTACCATGGCGGTGAGGATGATATCAAACTGGTCACTACTCCTCCTAATACTTCTAAGGCCTCTGTCGCTTTTGCTTGAGCTAAAACCTTATACCGGCATTTTCTCAATACGGTAACGAGGATTGACAGAGAGACTGGATTACCGTCAATGGCCATGACCAGTAGACCCTCAGGGTAAGGAACTTCATCAGCTTCGACCAGGGTTGAACATGCGCCCGTTTCCCTAATGCTCGACATATTTCTGGATCTAGAACTGCCGACTCGAGACCGCCTCAGGATGTCTTCTTGGACTTGAGGGATCACGGGATCGTCGATGGCTTCTCGTAACAGGCTTTGAAAGCCGATGCTTTGATGGTGAAGGTTTTGAATTCCTCTCCCACGAGAACTCCTTCCTCTCTATCTTTCTCCTGCGAGTTCTTGCAGATAAACTCTCACTCTCACTATCAAATGAGGATAAGTCTCTCTCTGGCAATAGCAACGACTTCCCTCTTCACGGGCGGCGCTATTAGATTTTTCGAGGGAGAAAATCTGACATTCAGCTTTTGATCAAAGGAGAAATCCTTGTTTCTCGCTCAGTTTGTCTTCTTCTTTCTTTTCGTGATAGAGGGCCCCTGTCAAGATCTCCACCGTCGATTTACTGGCAGGTCCTCTAATGAAGACAAGTCGTATCTCCTTTTCGCTAACGTTTGCCGTGTCTTCCACTCAGGTCATCTTTCCGTCTTCTTTTTCAAAGTGGCGGTGTCTCGTCAAACTTTCTGCGGAGATTTCGGACTCGCTTGGCTCGAGGTCGCCATCTGATGGGAATTCACGCCAACGAGGGTGGTGCCAATAGAGAATGGTAGATAAGAGAAATCTTGACTGGTTGATACCGTCACTATGAAATCAATATTTACTTCAAAGCAGATTACCATCTTCGCATTCCGCTCATCTGCCTCACCTCTCTCTCCTTTCTTTCGTATTCTGCTTTCAAAAATGGCCAATTCTCCTAACCATACCTTATCCGCCGAAGTCCTGGCTGGGTGGGAGAGACTCTACAATCTTCTTGGTAGAGGTTACGCTCATATAGCCAAGAACTCTACCGTTGAGGCTGAAATCCTCGGTTTATTCAGGACCGTGGACGCTGCTTCTGTTGAGGGTACCCAACTAGGGAAGGAGTACCGGAACTTCTCGACCCTCTTCATCAATTTTCTGGCTGCCTATAACCGCGCTTATGAGACGGTCCTTGTGACTGCCGTCGTGAAAGCTCGTTACCAAGACCGGCACGAGCGTCTGGAAACAGTCATATTTGTGGCTGATAATCACAAGAAGGCCCTCAAGTTTGCCAACGATCAGCTTTCGTGGCTGGTTCGTGAGAGGGGAAAGTTGGTGGACCGTCTGGCCTTGGTCCGAACTTACTCCGAACAGGAGCCGGGCAATATTGAGATGAGGTGCAAATGCGGTTGGCTGCAGGAGAGACTTGATGACATTACGGCAGACATTGCTTTCGAGAGGGCGGCAATTCGGACCTAGAGTTTGCCGTCGAGCATTATGAGGCCAGTATGGCTCAGGCTAAGGAG
Organism: Psidium friedrichsthalianum; assembly: GCA_019149425.1. Lineage (NCBI taxonomy): Eukaryota > Viridiplantae > Streptophyta > Magnoliopsida > Myrtales > Myrtaceae > Psidium > Psidium friedrichsthalianum. Next base: position 101,618 of record JAGVVM010000565.1, on the reverse strand, counting down.
AAGCGCGATCGCCTCTTCTTTAGGCTCGCGGAGCTTAATCCCGAGAGCGCCCGGTGCACCCAGAGCATCAACTGTTTGGAGAGTCAGTTGAGCTCTTTCGTAATGGTTATCAGGGCCCAGTTTGGCTTTACCTTTCCTCCCCAGTGAGCTATTGTAAAACCTGTTGATGTATGGAATAAAAGGAATGTTTCGCATGTCTATACTTTTGTTTTCCTGTCATTTCTTCTCCTGGGGAACGATTTAGGGTGCTGAAGATATTGAGGCTTAATCTTCTTCATGATGCTCTCGCGGGTTGTGGTAGACGATGATATTAGAGAGGCATTCAGTGTGGCTTTCCACCAGCCGCCTAGAGACCCGCGTTCAATCATGTAAATTAATAAAGCTGCCACCACTCGATCAGTGTGCCAATAAATTCGGCCATTTGTTGCGTGCTCCACTTCAACCGTGTTTTGTTGCTTTCGGCGTCCACTCGTATGTATCGAGCACCTGTAGCATCGGGGGAGTGTCTGTGGGCCACGTTCATTAATAGAACCTCGGTCCTCTAAAGTCCTCCGCGTGTTTCGGATCCGAGGAAATTTTAAGACCGGTCTCTGGTTGATCTAATCAGGTTAAGGTACTTGTTTCATGGGTTCTTATATTATATAACATATTGTCTTTCAAAAGACGCGGGATCCTCTGCAATATATTAAATATGCCCCCGTGTTTAATCAGTATAAATCCACCGTCATATCAGAATACACTGCCCATACAAGTTTGCGGATTGACACAACTCTGTCTGTCAGAGATGGACATTGTTCGTTTGCCCCCCGAATTAACGGTTGAAGCCTCAGTGTTTTTCATCTTTTGGTATTTCTGAGATATTCTTAATTTTTACACCCGTCTGGGGTATCTAGGATCTCCCTGCAAAAGAAAAGGATATAATTAGTATGCGATACAAGGAATGTCGGTCCATGACTCATATATTAGTCCAATTTGATTTTTTCTATTTTATAGAGAAATCAGAAAAAAAAAAAAATTTCCTTAGGAAGAAATGGGTTAATTTCTGATACAGAATTTTTTTGCAGATTTATTACTCTTTTTTTATTATTTTTTCAAAGGAAAGTGACAAAATCTCTTGACTTTTACTAAAATTTTTGAAGGAATTTCCTTTTTATCAAAATAAATTTTCAGAGGTAAATTTGTCAGGAAAATTTTATTTTTATTGAAGCAGGAAAGACATGACAGAAATCCTTTATTGGTTAACAAAATTCCCCCGAGACATTAGTCTAATTTTATTTAGAGAAAATTTTCTTAGGAAAACATGAGCGAATTTCTCGAAAAGGATTTTTGTTGCAAGTTTTTATAATTTGAAAGAATGAGATAAATCACTTGATGTTTACCAAAGTTTTTTTTTTTGAAGGAATTCTTCTTTTTATCGAAATAAATTTTCAGAGGAAAATTTGTCCGGAAAATTTTATTTTTATTGAAGCAAGAAAAACATGACAAAAATCTCTTATTGGTCAATACAATTCCCCCGAGACATTAGTCTAATGTTATTTAGAGAAAATTTTCTTAGAAAAACATGAGCGAATTTCTCGAGAAGAATTTTTCTTGCAAGTTTTTATAATTTGAAAAATGTGATAAAATCACTTAATGTCTACTAGAGTTTTTTTTGAAGGAATTTTTCTTTTTATTGAAATAAATTTTCAGAGGAAAATTTTTTTCAGGAAAATTTCATTTTTATTGAAGCAATAAAAATATGACAAAAATCCCTTATTGGTTAATAAAATTCCCATGAAGGGATTTTTTCACATCATTTTTTCAAAAAAAAAAAAAAAATAAAAGAAATGAGGGACAAATTTAATTTTTATTTTCTTTTAAAAGAATGGTCGTAATATCAAGCTCAAAAACTGACTAACACCTAGCATGGACCGACCGAAAATAAATACAAGATAAAATTAGAGAACTTACTTTTACCTTGGCGAAATGCAAATCACATAGTCATGCGCATGACTCAAGTGAGGAGTGGACTCTAGAAAATAAAAGAAGGAGAGACAGGGTATGGACCTAAGAGGCCCCCACTATCTGAATTGACAACCTTACCCTCCGCGCAATCAAATCACAATGGGAAGAATTGTCAATTCAGATAATGAGCGGGATAAAATATGGTCAACCCAAGCGCAATCGACGCAAGAGCTTTGCATATTCGATCCCTATCTATGGTTACCTAGGAAAAATTTCGCGACTTGGGTTTAGACGCTTGTGTGTGCAGGTGTCGTGATCCTCAGAATATGCAAGACATGCACAACAATTGATATCAAAACAGCGCTTCTAAAAATGTACGAAATTAAACATAATCCCAACACCGAGCCTGCAAAACAAAGGGGTTAGCCAAACACTCGCCCTTATAACTCCCATCTGCAAAAACATTTAAACCTAAAGATGAGTTCCAAACAATATCGCCAGGAATCGAATGAATTCAGTCCTATATATATTGCAATCATAGGCTTAACACCAATAAAACTCAAATTCTAGCTTTTGTCTCAAAAAGACCTCCAATTTTTTACCCTAACCTTTTTTTTTTGGTCTCATGAAAAAAGCATTAACTTTAGGTCATGTCTTAATTCCACTGTCGCGACCCTCCAAAATCTTTTTATTATTTTCTAAAGGGGGTTAGCGGATTATTAGGTTAATTAGATTTGACTAACCTAACGCGGACCCTCCCAAGCCCTACCGAATCGCGACTTTGGTTTTTGTTGAAATAATTTTAGAATTTGGAGTCGCCACTAATCGTTCTTGGTAGGTCGATTAGAAACCTAAATAAATTAGCGGGAGAACTAATTTATTTCTGCGAACCAGAGATTGTGAGTTCGGGGACTTGGTTACACTAGTTAATTAAAACTAATGCCCTTTCGGTACCTTAATTTCATGGATATCCTAATTTGGCAACTCAGGCTTGGTTTATTCCTAAGACCCTAATGGAGTGTTCTCTTTTTGTGTTTTCACTTTTTAAATGAAGTGCATGGATGGTAATGAGTGCATGGATAAACAAAACGTGAATTATGCAAACGAAGACACGCAATCGTGAATATGCGAGTATGATATGCAAATATGACATGCAAACGTAAAAATATGTTACATGCGAACGTAGATATGCAAATACAGCACACGAACGCAGACCTGCGAATACGACATGCGAATACGGACGTACATGCATATGTAGGTATACGAATACAGACGGGCGGATACAAAGACATACGAATACGGCATACAGATTTGAATACATATGAATACGACATGTAGATACAAAGATACACAAATACAATATGCAAACATGACATGCATAAGTGGCCGTATCAACGCGACATGCGTACAGGGATGTGCAAACGGGAACATGCATACGTAAACGTGCAAACGCAACATGCGTGCGTGGACGTGCGAACGCGGACATGCGTACATGGACGTATATATGTGACATGCGTACATGGACGTGCATACGCGATATGCATACATGGACGTGAGAATGCGGACATACATACATACGTAGACGTATAGACGGGACGTGTATTCGTGGATGAGCGTACGTGGACGTGCGTACGCGACATGCGTACGTGGACGTGCGTACGCGACATGCGTACATGGACGTACGAACGAGGGCATGCGAACATGGAGAGCGTATACGACATGCGTACGTGCACGTGAGAACGCGAACATGCGGACGTTGACGTGCATACGCAACATGTGTACGTGGACATGCGTATGCGACATGCATACGTGGACGTGAGAACGCGGACATGCGTACGCAGACGTGCGTACGCGACATGCGTACGTGGACATGTATACGTAACATGCGCACGTGAAAATGCAAACGTGGACATCCGCATACGATAAATAAATCTGGACATGCGGACGCGACATGCGAATGGATCATTAAAAATAAGATGAGCCAGTTGAGGGGGCCCGTTTTGAATTTTTTATATGAATACGCATAAATCAATGACAATATAAATGCGAATGCGACATGACCAAATACACATGAACTACACTATGTGAAATGCATATGAATGATATTTTTTTAATATTTTCGAATCGAATAAGACTGACGATGCGAAATATTCTGAATATAAATACAATATCAGAAGATGCGATATATTCCCTGAAGCCGGAAGAGGGAGCAAGCTAACGACTTCTGTGCGATATTACAACCTCCAACGAGGGACTCGGCCTTGACTCGGCCTACCCATTCTGGGGTCTGATGGTGCAAGAATTTAAATTACAGGAAGTAAATGACAGTGAATAAACACCTCCAATGGGAGGCCTAGCTTGGCTTGGCTCTTCCCTTTGGGATTTAAGGTACAAATATTTAAGTTGCAGGTATTTAAACTACTGTAAGTAAAAACCTCCAATGGGAGGCTAAGCATTGGCTTGGCTCTTCCCTTTGGGATTTAAGGTACAGGTATTTAAATTGCAGGTATTTAAACTACTGTAAGTAAAAACCTCCAATGGGAGGCTAAGCATTGGCTTGGCTCTTCCCTTTGGGATTTAAGGTACAGGTATTTATTAGGTATTTAAATTACTGTAAGTAAAAACCTCCAATGGGAGGCTAAGCATTGGCTTGGCTCTTCCCTTTGGGATTTAAGGTACAGGTATTTAAATTGCAGGTATTTAAACTACTGTAAGTAAAAACCTCCAATGGGAGGCTAAGCATTGGCTTGGCTCTTCCCTTTGGGATTTAAGGTACAGGTATTTAAATTGCAGGTATTTAAATTACAGTAAGTAAAAACCTCCAATGGGAGGCTAAGCATTGGCTTGGCTCTTCCCTTTGGGATTTATGGTGCAAGTATTTAAATGACCTCCAGTGGATGTGTTTTGCCTCTCCATTCTGGGGTTTGAGTTCTTAAAAATAAAGTACAACAAATTGATTCAACAATTTGAAATTTGTGCGCGCTTAGGACTCCTTCAAGCCATTTTGTGCTTCCATAGGATTGACCGTTGATGTAGAGCTGCGGTTGCCTGACATAAAATAGAATGAAGTGTCAGTATACAAAATATGTGCTAATCTGCACCTAAAACCAGAAGAGTGGAAGGAGCACTTATCTCCCATTTTCTGGGAGGGATTTCTATAATTGATTTTCGCTCTCTATGTTCCCAATATAGAGAGTCGCTTTTGAATTAAGAGGGACTTTTAGTCACAGGTCAGCTGAGAAATCGGTGGACAGCTTAGGAGCTTGTCTGGGCCGATTTTTGCACTTCCATGGGATTTGCCGTTGATATGGAATTGTCCTTAAATCGCCAAGCTGGAACGTCAATTTGATACGCCCAGTATTTGGGACGTGCACTCGATCAAAATAGATGGTTAGCGAAGCTCAGCGAATTAAAAGATAAAATGAATGCCTCGAATTAACCTCAATCGTCTTGCTAATTTATCTAATAAGATAACAAAATCGGCAAATAAAAATATATACTATTCACTTCCTCTTTTTTTTAGATTTTTTTATCATTTTTTATTATAAAAATTATTATTATTATTATTGTTGTTGTTGTTATTATTATTTATTTTTAATCGTTTTCTGATTTTATTTTTTTATTTTTAATTAATTTTTTATTTTTTATTATTATTTTATTATTTTCTATTTGTTATAAATATATATATGTATATTTCGAGCGCCTAGGATATTAGTTATATACATAAACAGTATAACTAACCATATGAATTTAATATGTGGGGCAACAAATGCATGAGAAAACGACTAATTGAGAATATAATATTCAAACATTACGATTATAATGCTCAAAGGAAGACGTGGGGCACACAAGAAGAACAGAAACAAAATGAGCTAATGTTAAAATTCAGAACTGGAATGGGCATAAATGATTACTCCTGAAAGACGTAGAATTTCAACTTGAGATCAGAGTTTCTTGTTACTTTGCACGGTAATAATATATACCCAATTATAAGCACGCAGCAGCGACTTTTGACCTCTACTTAGGTTGACAACAATAGTAGCATATGTACAAATAAGATGCGCACAGGTTCTTTGTATGTAATAAATTTATTAAATGAGCATGAAAAGTTGCATTTTAGCCCGATTTGTGACACATTCCTACACGACTAATCAGGATTTATGACTAATAGTCTTTTGATTGCTAGTCTATGGAGTGTATACTGGACCATGGTTTTTTTTTATCATTGAACTTATGTATGCAGACATGTTTTCTGGAGAGTTTCATTTGACATATTTAACTTTACGGCAGGTCCTTGGTAATCCACGTCTTTCGTAAGAACCAGAAAGAATCAACTGTGGTTCATGGAGATTCGTATGCACATGGGATCTCTGAAACACGGCTGTTTAGTCTTGCATTAATTAAACTACGGTCTATAAGGCAGAAACTATAAACCATTGCTGGAAGCAAACATATATAGATATTTAACAACAACAACAAAAATAACGAATGAAATGAAATTAAAAAGACTACGAACCTATCGTGATTCTCTCCAATTTGTGAATTTGCATGCAAAACCTTATGCTTGCGTCACGCATGTCGATATTGTAATTAAAGGTTGGAAGAAAAACTTGAAAGTTTATATTATTCGTCTGAGAAACAAGGGACACTTACTTAAAGCATTTCATTTAGCTCCTAACTGAGCCTCCCCGCAAGTATCGCACAATACCATGACTGTACATCAACTCCAGCTCGAGAATAGCCTCTTGGATCGTAACCCAATTCGTGTGATGTTGATCTGTAGGCATCCTTCAACAATTCGTTTTGCTCCTCCAAATGTCTCAAAATTTCTCCGGAATACTTGGCATCCATTTCGTTTGCACGGAGGCTGGTGCTCCGAGGTGTTAAGGTCAGGGAGTGGGAAGACGCAGGCCAGACGTAACCGGTCGGAGGTATACGAGTCACGATCGTGTCTCCGAAACTCTCCCTTTCTTGTTCACTATCCGCGTCATCCCTCCCTCTCACTCACTCTTCGAACGCTTGGGCTTGGGATTTTTTTGATGTGGTGGAGGAATACCTTTTGCGGGAACGTCGGAGTTGATGAAATATTGTTGTGGGGACTCAAACCAATTTCTTCGGTTTGGGTTCCTTTGGATTTTCACCAAAAATGGCTGCCGAGTTCTGCTAGAATCGAGAGTCGAAGGACTTTTGAAAAAATGGTGACTGGCAGTCAGGAACTTCCGCAGAACTCCCCCCCAACCTCCCGCTCCCTCGTCGTCTACCCCTCCTTTTTTAGTCTCCTCTCCACCCTCTCTTGTCTGCCACGCTTTTTGCTCTTTTTCCCAAAAGACCTCCCATTTTCATTTTTTTATTCAGGACTCCTCCACCATCACTTTTTCTTTTCGGTGAATTCCCTATGAAATGATTATTTTATATTTCCCCACTTCCCCTCGTTTGTCACCTTCTCTTCTCATCCTATTTATTTTTTTATTCTTCTATCACCGAAAGGATTTAAATCATGGACCGTATCATAATGAGAATTCCACTACGGCCTTAGGTCCATCCGTCCGTTTCCGTCTTCATTTTGGATTCGTCTACCTGAAGTTTTATAGCTATACCCTTCTTCCCAACATCCCACCGTAGCACACAGATTTGACAGTAGCACATGGTCTTCGCTACTTTTAGGTCCCAATTCACGTATATGATGCATAACTTGATTCACCAGTTCGAGGCGTCCTTGGTTTTGACCAGCCATGAGGAGCATACGCCGCAGCATCATATTGGCATATTTGCCACGAAATCAAACGCCTCGTCAACAAACCCAACTCTACCATAGATCAACCATTCATCCGCAGTGCTCCATCCACGACTTGATATCATATTCCTTTATCATTAATCGAAAAAATCTTCTTCCATATTCCACCGAACCAACATGGCCACAAGCGAACAGTACGTAGAAGAAAACAACCCCATCAGGTTTAACCTTACTCCTGTATTTGGACGAACCTCGTTAAAGCTGCCACACCATGCCCGTGCATTGCTAGACCCTTACCAACATTCTCGTCGTGAAAAGGAAGAGGGAGAAAGTTAGTTAGCTGGTCATTGTACTATGGGTTTCGTGGGCAGTCTCCGAGAAATTTTAACTTCATCTTTGGTCAATTGGGGGGACTAAATCGAGAATAAAAGTTCTAATTAAATCCCTTTTGTCCAAAATTGAGAAATCTCGGGTACCATTAGGCTGAGATAGAAATGATGGATATTAGAGGACAAAGTCACGACTCCCGAACTGCAAATACCGAAAATTATAGAGCTAAAACGAATTTTCTATATAAATTTTTTTTAATTAACCTAAAAATGAGATTAACAAAGTAATTCCCAATTTCAGATTAATTTCTGTAGATTTTCCTTGGCCAAAATGAAGAGAAAATTAAAAGAAAAATACTGACTAATCATTCACATTTTTATGGCCTCAAATGCTATTTTTATTAATTTTCAAACATTTTTTCTATTTTCCAAAAATAAAAAAATGCGAAAAATATGAAAAATTATTTTTCGGTCAAAATTGGTTCCCTAGGCTTGGGCAAGGTCCCTAAAGTTGATTTTCTAATTTTATAAATTTTTATGGATTTTATATTAATTTTCAAAAATAAAAATACTGAAAAATACTGAAAATATGAAAAATCATTTTTTGATCGAAATTGGTTCCCTAGGCTTGGCCAAGGTCCCAAAATTGATTTTTCAATTTTATGAATTTTTATGGATTTTCTATTAATTTTTGAAAATAAAAATACCAAAAAATACTAAAAATATGGAAAATCATTTTTTGGTCAAAATTGGTTCCCTAGGTTTCGCCAAGGTCCCCAAAAGTTGATTTTTTCAATTTATGAATTTTTATGAATTTTCTATTAATTTTAAAAGAGAAAAAGTGATTGAAAATCAGGTGTCAACAGCTGCCCCTCTTTGAAAGGAAGCTAGGAAGAGGTTCATTTCAAAGACGAGATGACACCTGAATCCTAATCGACCCAACATAATGAAATAAAAAGAGTCGTGACATTTGACCTCTAATACCCTTCTTGGCAAATTCCAATCCAAACCCGGTTCGAGAATGCTTTTGTGCAGTGAGGGGGTGACAAAAAGGAGAGTTTACCTGACACTTACCTATTCGTTCTATGGCTATTGCCTAACACGCAGGCCCTACTGAAAATGGAATGAGGAACTAAGGATTCGTTATAAGAAAACTTCAGGGTGGTTGAACTTGAACCCGTATAGTGGATCAGCCCATGGTAGATTCCTAATAAAAGGATTCTACTGATTAAAAATTGAATTAAATTTGACCCGTATGGTGGGTCGTACCATTTGACCCGTATGGTGGGTCACCCCATGAAGATGCCTGTAAGAAGGACTTGGTGCCTGTAGAAAGGACTTGATGCCTGTAGAAAGGACTTGGTGCCTGTACAAAGGACTTGGTGCCTGTAAAAAGGACTTTAGTGCCTGTAAAAAGGACTTGCTTTGCCTGTAAAAAGGACTTGGTGCCTGTAAGAAGGACTTGGTGCCTGTAAGAAGGACTTGGTTTGCCTGTAAGAAGGACTTGATTTGCCTGTAAGAAGGACTTGGTTTGCCTGTAAGAAGGACTTGATTTGCCTGTAAGAAGGACTTGGTGCCTGTAAGAAGGACTTAGTTTGCCTGTAAGAAGGACTTGGTTTGCCTGTAAGAAGGACTTGGTGCCTGTAAGAAGGACTTAGTTTGCCTGTAAGAAGGACTTGGTTTGCCTGTAAGAACGACTTGGTTTGCCTGTAAGAAGGACTTGGTTTGCCTGTAAGAAAGACTTGATTTGCCTGTAAGAAGGACTTGGTGCCTGTAAGAAGGACTTGGTTTGCCTTTTCTCATCCTGTCATGCCCCATTCTGCACATTTGATGTCTTATGTGCAGTTTATGCTCTAAGTTAGAGTTGGTAAATTAAACATGCGGAATAGTCATGCATAATTCATGAAATGTGTAAACACAATGCAGATTGACAATTTTTTAGCATCATGTGTGTTTATATAATGTGCAAATATGGGCGGATTTGAATTGCCCCTGGTATGTGGGCGGATCGAACAAATTGGGAAGCCTACTCCTTATGTCGAGGAGCGGTTGTCTCAAACTTTGCCCCTGCGCAATGAAGCATATGGGTGAGGGAGCATTTGGGTTTGTTTAGTGACGGCGACCGCCATGGTTATCGGTTGAATGCCCCTGCAAGAAGCATAGAAACTATTCTTGAATTCCAACGAGATAAGGAAGACATATTTTTATTTTTTTTTCGCTTCAGAGTTGCGATCAATTTGCCCCATTTTCACCAGAATAGATCTTGTCAGATGACCATAATTTTCTTTTGGATTTGTCTCCTTCAACATGTTAAATGTTAGTATAAATATTTCCTGTAAAAAGGAAAGGAGACATGTCAGTCAGTATTAGAAGGGATAAATTGGAAACGATACTGAATTACCCTTCGTCTTGAATGCCTTGCACGAGTCTTTTACCAATTTTGCTGGATGAGTTTTCCTCGACTTTTGTTGGACGCTTACCATTAAGCCGAGAATGTGCAAAATATTGCCACAAAAAGTTGTTTCATTTATTTATAATACTTACAACATTCCCCACCCTTGGGGATCGAACTCGGGATATTTCGGACCTACTGTCATCCCCCATACCATTCGGTCCATTGGACCGTAGGTGTCTATGGGGCTTTCCTTTCAAAGGTTAATCCTTGGGGATAACGCAGCTCTGTTGCATCACCTTGGGCCATGTTACGGTATTTCTCGAGGTAATTTGCAATCCCTGTTAAGAATGGAATAAAACAATTCAGGACTCGAGATGATTATGTGCAAATTAGAACGATACAGAATTACCCATGTCTGAGATTGTCCGGGTCTTTTGTTCGCATTTTTCTTCGTCTGAAGCTGTCCATCCAGTGGTAATGCTTGGGGATTGATTTGCCCCCGGTTTCGTTTAACAAGAGGACTTCGCATTCGGGTACGACTGTATTCTTGGGGCAGTTGCAAATTCCTGAAAATACAAGGAATTCAATTTAAAACTTGGAGCAATTTGAGGGTAAATTGAAACGATACGGATTTACCCTTCGAGTTTGCACGGATTTTTAGTTGCGATTAATTCGCCGCGAGTTTGGTACGGTGGCGGACTCGGGCATTTAACGGAGGAAAGGGAAATGATTGCTTCTTACTTTTGCGTTAATTTCATACATTCATAATAGCAGAAAATAAGCATATGCATCCATCCAGGATTGATTTTTTCTTCCCTCTGCAAGCTCTCCATGATTGGCAAGTTTCATTTCGGATCAGGTACGCATCGGCCATATTGAAGGTCCGGTGGTCACTGGCTGAGCATGCGCATCACAGCCCCGTTGCTCTATCAACATCAAACTGGTCGATCATGGCGAAAAGATCATCGTCAATGTCCGCTTGGTGGTGATCTGTCCCTCTTTCTCAGGAGGTATCGATGCTGATCCAGTAGGATTGGTCTTTTTGTACCCTGCTCCAACAGAACTCGATCCTGTTATGAACTGATCTAACTCACCTCTTAAACGAGCGTTCTCGATCTTCAAGTATGTCTTTCGTCGAGCGTGAGGAGGCTATGGCAGTTGGGGCAAGTGGTGGAGTCGAAAGCTTCCTTATACCTCTTGTTCTCTGCTCGGAGTTTTCATTTTCAGCTTTCAGAAACTCAACTTCATTGCGCTCGGTTGAGTTCTTACTCGGGTTCGCCTATTTTGAAACCAAAACTTGATTTGCGAAGGTTCAAGTCCTAGCTCTTGACTCAGTTCCATTTTCTGTTTGCCGTCTGGCATAGGCACGTTCTGAAGAAATCCTCAAGCCTTGTACTTGCTCTTCAGTATGGCGACGGTAACGCTTCTTTTGACCCTTACCGTTGTTGTCCTTATCTTTACCGAGCTCTTGGACATCGTCGGCGGAAGGGCCAGGCTCCATGGGCTCAATCCCAAACATGGCTTCGAACTCTTCCTCTCCCATATTCAGCAGGTGACGATAACTCTCAAGTGTGTTGGGTTGAGACATCTTCGATTTGTTAACGATTTCTCAAAGTTTGCTACCTCTTCTTGTATTTTCACTCTCTGGATTTTTTCTGGAGACTGCGTATGCTTTAAGAGTCTCTCTAAGGATTATCAAGAGGATGCCTCCTTTAAAATTAGACGTGGGTTTAGCAACTGTATTGCCTCTCCCGAGTGTTCTGTTTTTCTCAATTTTCTTTTCATCGTATCTCTCGCCCGGCTCGTCTCCTTCCATCTTTTCGTGGTAGGGGGGCCCTGTCGTTATCTCCACCGTCGATTTTGCTGGCGAGTCCCTCAATAAAGACGAGCCGTCTCTTCTTTTCTGCCGAAAATTTCTTTGTCTGCCACTCGGCTCATTTTTTTTTTCTCTCTTTTTCAAAGTGGTGGCGTCCCCTCAAACTTTTTGCAAAGATGTCGAATCTGCTTGGCTCGAGATTGGAGACGAGTAGCGGAGGTGATACTGATAGGGAATGGTAGACAGGAAAATCTGGCCAGTAGAGACTTCCCCTGCAAAAATGAAAGGGAATGCGACAGTATATGTTCTTCATATTCTAGAAAAAATTGGAACGATACTGTTTTACCCTTGTGTGTACTTCCATTGAATTTGAATTGAGGAAGTTCCTTCATTTGGACTGGATTGGATTGTATGTCCCGAGTTGCCCTTCACTTTGAGCTTGCCACATAAGTGCTTTGCTTAGTTGGGCCTTGTTTTCTTTCGGGTTGCCTTGGGCCATCATCATTTTCTATGCCATCGGGTCCGTGGACCGGAGGGCTCCTTTAATTTAAAGGTTACCTTCAAGGCAAATGAGTCCTATCGCATTCCATTGGGTCATTTCATTTTGCGACACTCTTGAGGCAATTTGCAATCCCCTGGGTGAGAATGGAACAAATCCAATTTAGCATTTTGCAACGATTGAGGGTAAATTGGAACGACACACAGTTACCCGTCTTCGAGCTCGCCTGGGCTTTTCATTTGAAATTTCCCTACGTGAGGCCATTCAACATTTCTCATTATGGCAGTCAGCGACATTGCCACAAATTGATCCGCCCTGAGTGCAGGGGAATTAAGCATGAAATGAAAGGTGCACTTATTCAAGGTCAGTTCTGCCTCTCCTGTGGCTCTTCGATAATCAGCTAGTCTCGTGTTGGTTCGGGTGTGGATGACCGATGTTTGAGAGTCCCTACTCACTGGCTCCTGATCGCGGCTTGGGACGTCTGTCAACCCTAAACTGGTTGACCAGGGCAGTAAGCTCATCATCTGGGTAATCTCTTGAACCTTCCAGCAACTGATACTCGAATTGGGCATTGTTGTTGGCAAATGCTGGCGGTAGATTTCTCATTCTGTCCTCGCCATGAGCAATTTGACTTCTCGTGCTGGAGCCTTCATCATTACTCGAGAAAGTGTGGGGATCACCAACTGTCCTGCTGCTAAAAACTCCTTCCATTCGAGGATTAGAGAAGTGGAAGTGCTCAGGATAACTTCTTGTCTGATTCTCTGGCTGCGCAGGCGCGCTGATCATGGGATGAATTCTAGCCACAGGTTGGTGCTCAAACCAAGGAATCTGAATACACTGCCCCTGCGGTCTATACTCTTGAAGAGCATTAGGGTGATTCTGGGGGATACTTTGATTAACGCCTGGGGGATTGATGGCACGGCTACTGGCTTGGTTGATGATGGGAAGTGGCTCGCCCCATGCTAACCTGCGGAACTTATGGTGGCGAGGAGACTTGACGTTCAGGCTTGGATCAGTCCCGCCTTGGTTTTCTTGATTCTGAGCTGCATTGTGTTCTCTCACCCTTTTTCTGTACTTCTGAAGATGACTCGAAACATTTCCTTTAGTGAGTCCCTCTACCTTCATAATTTCCAGTATATGTTGCGGCCGTGCCGAATCGATTCCTAGCTGCTGAACTGCATTAACAAACATACGATGCAGCTCGGGAGACCAACTCATCTTCTTTTTCCAGTTGCTTGGAACAATATTGAAGGCTTGATGATTGTTCTCTTGGTCGTGCAATTGCTTCCTCACCACGTGCTGCCATATGTTTTGAAGCATCTGAACCCTAACTGGTTTCGTTACGACGTCTTGGGCCCCGTGTAAGACAGCCTTCATTATGGCTTGCTGATCATCGCTTGCCGATATTACGACGACTGGCATGTTTAATTCAGAATTGATGAATTTCAAGAGAGTGAAAACATCCATGTCAATCCCTACCATGGCGGTGAGGATGATATCAAACTGGTCACTACTCCTCCTTAATACTTCTAAGGCCTCTGTCGCTTTTGCTTGAGCTAAAACCTTATACCGGCATTTTCTCAATACGGTAACAAGGATTGACAGAGAGACTGGATTACCGTCAATGGCCATGACCAGTAGACCCTCAGGGTAAGGAACTTCATCAGCTTCGACCAGGGTTGAACATGCGCCCGTTTCCCTAATGCTCGACATATTTCTGGATCTAGAACTGCCGACTCGAGACCGCCTCAGGATGTCTTCTTGGACTTGAGGGATCACGGGATCGTCGATGGCTTCTCGTAACAGGCTTTGAAAGCCGATGCTTTGATGGTGAAGGTTTTGAATTCCTCTCCCACGAGAACTCCTTCCTCTCTATCTTTCTCCTGCGAGTTCTTGCAGATAAACTCTCACTCTCACTATCAAATGAGGATAAGTTCTCTCTCTGGCAATAGCAACGACTTCCCTCTTCACGGGCGGCGCTATTAGATTTTTCGAGGGAGAAAATCTGACATTCAGCTTTTGATCAAAGGAGAAATCCTTGTTTCTCGCTCAGTTTGTCTTCTTCTTTCTTTTCGTGATAGAGGGCCCCTGTCAAGATCTCCACCGTCGATTTACTGGCAGGTCCTCTAATGAAGACAAGTCGTATCTCCTTTTCGCTAACGTTTGCCGTGTCTTCCACTCAGGTCATCTTTCCGTCTTCTTTTTCAAAGTGGCGGTGTCTCGTCAAACTTTCTGCGGAGATTTCGGACTCGCTTGGCTCGAGGTCGCCATCTGATGGGAATTCACGCCAACGAGGGTGGTGCCAATAGAGAATGGTAGATAAGAGAAATCTTGACTGGTTGATACCGTCACTATGAAATCAATATTTACTTCAAAGCAGATTACCATCTTCGCATTCCGCTCATCTGCCTCACCTCTCTCTCCCTTTCTTTCGTATTCTGCTTTCAAAAATGGCCAATTCTCCTAACCATACCTTATCCGCCGAAGTCCTGGCTGGGTGGGAGAGACTCTACAATCTTCTTGGTAGAGGTTACGCTCATATAGCCAAGAACTCTACCGTTGAGGCTGAAATCCTCGGTTTATTCAGGACCGTGGACGCTGCTTCTGTTGAGGGTACCCAACTAGGGAAGGAGTACCGGAACTTCTCGACCCTCTTCATCAATTTTCTGGCTGCCTATAACCGCGCTTATGAGACGGTCCTTGTGACTGCCGTCGTGAAAGCTCGTTACCAAGACCGGCACGAGCGTCTGGAAACAGTCATATTTGTGGCTGATAATCACAAGAAGGCCCTCAAGTTTGCCAACGATCAGCTTTCGTGGCTGGTTCGTGAGAGGGGAAAGTTGGTGGACCGTCTGGCCTTGGTCCGAACTTACTCCGAACAGGAGCCGGGCAATATTGAGATGAGGTGCAAATGCGGTTGGCTGCAGGAGAGACTTGATGACATTACGGCAGACATTGCTTTCGAGAGGGCGGCAATTTCGGACCTAGAGTTTGCCGTCGAGCATTATGAGGCCAGTATGGCTCAGGCTAAGGAGAAGCGCGATCGCCTCTTCTTTAGGCTCGCGGAGCTTAATCCCGAGAGCGCCCGGTGCACCCAGAGCATCAACTGTTTGGAGAGTCAGTTGAGCTCTTTCGTAATGGTTATCAGGGCCCAGTTTGGCTTTACCTTTCCTCCCCAGTGAGCTATTGTAAAACCTGTTGATGTATGGAATAAAAGGAATGTTTCGCATGTCTATACTTTTGTTTTCCTGTCATTTCTTCTCCTGGGGAACGATTTAGGGTGCTGAAGATATTGAGGCTTAATCTTCTTCATGATGCTCTCGCGGGTTGTGGTAGACGATGATATCAAGAACATTAGAGAGGCATTCAGTGTGGCTTTCCACCAGCCGCCTAGAGACCCGCGTTCAATCATGTAAATTAATAAAGCTGCCACCACTCGATCAGTGTGCCAATAAATTCGGCCATTTGTTGCGTGCTCCACTTCAACCGTGTTTTGTTGCTTTCGGCGTCCACTCGTATGTATCGAGCACCTGTAGCATCGGGGGAGTGTCTGTGGGCCACGTTCATTAATAGAACCTCGGTCCTCTAAAGTCCTCCGCGTGTTTCGGATCCGAGGAAATTTTAAGACCGGTCTCTGGTTGATCTAATCAGGTTAAGGTACTTGTTTCATGGGTTCTGATTATATAATCCATATTGTCTTTCAAAAGACGCGGGATCCTCTGCAATATATTAAATATGCCCCCGTGTTTAATCAGTATAAATCCACCGTCATATCAGAATACACTGCCCATACAAGTTTGCGGATTGACACAACTCTGTCTGTCAGAGATGGACATTGTTCGTTTGCCCCCCGAATTAACGGTTGAAGCCTCAGTGTTTTTCATCTTTTGGTATTTCTGAAGATGATTCTTGATATATTATTGAACTTAATTTTTACACCCGTCTGGGGTATCTAGGATCTCCCTGCAAAAGAAAAGGATATAATTAGTATGCGATACAAGGAATGTCGGTCCATGACTCCTATATTAGTCCAATTTGATTTTTTCTATTTTATAGAGAAATCAGAAAAAAAAAAAAATTTCCTTAGGAAGAAATGGGTTAATTTCTGATACAGAATTTTTTTGCAGATTTATTACTCTTTTTTTTTATTATTTTTTCAAAGGAAAGTGACAAAATCTCTTGACTTTTACTAAAATTTTTGAAGGAATTTCCTTTTTATCAAAATAAATTTTCAGAGGTAAATTTGTCAGGAAAATTTTATTTTTATTGAAGCAGGAAAGACATGACAGAAATCCTTTATTGGTTAACAAAATTCCCCCGAGACATTAGTCTAATTTTATTTAGAGAAAATTTTCTTAGGAAAACATGAGCGAATTTCTCGAAAAGGATTTTTGTTGCAAGTTTTTTATAATTTGAAAGAATGAGATAAAATCACTTGATGTTTACCAAAGTTTTTTTTTTTGAAGGAATTCTTCTTTTTATCGAAATAAATTTTCAGAGGAAAATTTGTCCGGAAAATTTTATTTTTATTGAAGCAAGAAAAACATGACAAAAATCTCTTATTGGTCAATACAATTCCCCCGAGACATTAGTCTAATGTTATTTAGAGAAAATTTTCTTAGAAAAACATGAGCGAATTTCTCGAGAAGAATTTTCTTGCAAGTTTTTATAATTTGAAAAATGTGATAAAATCACTTAATGTCTACTAGAGTTTTTTTTGAAGGAATTTTTCTTTTTATTGAAATAAATTTTCAGAGGAAAATTTTTTTCAGGAAAATTTCATTTTTATTGAAGCAATAAAAATATGACAAAAATCCCTTATTGGTTAATAAAATTCCCATGAAGGGATTTTTTCACATCATTTTTTCAAAAAAAAAAAATAAAAGAAATGAGGGACAAATTTAATTTTTATTTTCTTTTAAAAGAATGGTCGTAATATCAAGCTCAAAAACTGACTAACACCTAGCATGGACCGACCGAAAATAAATACAAGATAAAATTAGAGAACTTACTTTTACCTTGGCGAAATGCAAATCACATAGTCATGCGCATGACTCAAGTGAGGAGTGGACTCTAGAAAATAAAAGAAGGAGAGACAGGGTATGGACCTAAGAGGCCCCCACTATCTGAATTGACAACCTTACCCTCCGCGCAATCAAATCACAATGGGAAGAATTGTCAATTCAGATAATGAGCGGGATAAAATATGGTCAACCCAAGCGCAATCGACGCAAGAGCTTTGCATATTCGATCCCTATCTATGGTTACCTAGGAAAAATTTCGCGACTTGGGTTTAGACGCTTGTGTGTGCAGGTGTCGTGATCCTCAGAATATGCAAGACATGCACAACAATTGATATCAAAACAGCGCTTCTAAAAATGTACGAAATTAAACATAATCCCAACACCGAGCCTGCAAAACAAAGGGGTTAGCCAAACACTCGACCCCTTATAACTCCCATCTGCAAAAACATTTAACACCTAAAGATGAGTTCCAAACAATATCGCCAGAAGCGAGATATCCATGAAATTTTCGTTGGCCTAAGTCCACTAAGACTTTTAAAATTTCGAAAAAATTCAAGTATTCCAATTGGTATCTTTTTTCGAAAATTTAAAAATCCTGTCCCCAGCGGAGTCGCCAGTCTGTCGCGACCCTCTAAAAATCTTTTTATTATTTTCTAAAGGGGTTAGCGGATTATTAGGTTAATTAGATTTGACTAACCTAACGCGGACCCTCCCAAGCCCTACCGAATCGCGACTTTGGTTTTTGTTGAAATAATTTTAGAATTTGGAGTCGCCACTAATCGTTCTTGGTAGGTCGATTAGAAACCTAAATAAATTAGCGGGAGAACTAATTTATTTCTGCGGACCAGAGATTGTGAGTTCGGGGACTTGGTTACACTAGTTAATTAAAACTAATGCCCTTTCGGTACCTTAATTTCATGGATATCCTAATTTGGCAACTCAGGCTTGGTTTATTCCTAAGACTCTAATGGAGTATTCTCTTTTCGTGTTTTCACTTTTTAAATGAAGTGCATGGATAGTAGTGAGTGCATGGATAAACAAAACGTGAATTATGCAAACGAAGACATGCAATCGCGAATATGCGAGTATGGATATGCAAATATAGCACACGAACGTAGACCTGCGAATACGACATGCGAATACGGACGTACATGCGTATGTAGGTATACGAATACAGACGGGCGGATACAAAGACGTACGAATACAGCATACGGATTTGAATACATATGAATACGACATGTAGATATAAAGATACACAAATACAATATGCAAACATGACATGCATACGTGGCCGTATCAACGCGACATGCGTACGGGGATGTGCAAACGGGAACATGCATACGTAAACGTGCAAACGCAGCATGCGTGCGTGGACGTGCGAATGCGGACATGCGTACATGGACGTATATATGTGACATGCGTACATGGACGTGCATACGCGATATGCATACATGGACGTGAGAATGCGGACATACATACATGGACGTGTGTATGTGACATGCATACGTAGACGTATAGACGAGACGTGTATACGTGGATGAGCGTACGTGGACGTGCGTACGCGACATGCGTACGTGGACGTGCGTACGCGACATGCGTACATGGACGTGCGAACGAGGGCATGCAAACATGGAGAGCGTATACGACATGCGTACGTGCACGTGAGAACGCGAACATGCGGACGTGGACGTGCATACGCAACATGTGTACGTGGACGTGCGTATGCGACATGCATACGTGGACGTGAGAATGCGGACATGCGGACGCGGCTGTGCGTACGCGACATGCGTACGTGAAAATGCAAACGCGGACATCCGCATACGATAAATGAATCTGGACATGCGGACGCGACACGCGAATGGATCATTAAAAATAAGATTAGCCAGTTGAGATGACCCGTTTTGAATTTTTTATATGAATACGCATAAATCAATGACAATATAAATGCGAATGCGACATGACCAAATACACATGAAGTACACTATGTGAAATGCATATGAATGATATTTTTTTAATATTTTCGAATTGAATAAGACTGACGATGCGAAACATTCTGAATATAAATATAATATCAGAAGATGCGATATATTCCCTGAAGCCGGAAGAGGGAGCAAGCTAACGGCTTCTGTGCAATATTACAACCTCCAACGAGGGACTCGGCCTTGACTCGGCCTACCCATTCTGGGGTCTGATGGTCCAAGAATTTAAGTTACAGGAAGTAAATGACAGTGAATAAACACCTCCAATGGATGGCCCAGGCTTGGCTTGGCCCTCTCTTTTGGGGTTTAATGATATAGGAATTAAATTACAGGTATTCTTTTTACTGTAAGTAAAAACCTCCAATGGGAGGCTAAGCATTGGCTTGGCTCTTCCCTTCGGGATTTAAGGTGCAGGTTTTTAAATTGCAGGTATTTAAACTACAGTAAGTAAAAACCTCCAATGGGAGGCTAAGCATTGACTTGGCTCTTCCCTTTGGGATTTATGGTGCAGGTATTTAAATTGCAGGTATTTAAATTACAGTAAGTAAAAACCTCCAATGGGAGGCTAAGCATTGGCTTGGCTCTTCCCTTCGGGATTTATGGTGTAGGTATTTAAATTGCAGGTATTTAAATTACAGTAAGTAAAAACCTCCAATGGGAGGCTAAGCATTGGCTTGGCTCTTCCCTTTGGGATTTATGGTGCAGGTATTTAAATTGCAGGTATTTAAATTACAGTAAGTAAAAAACCTCCAATGGGAGGCTAAGCATTGGCTTGGCTCTTCCCTTTGGGATTTATGGTGCAGGTATTTAAATTGCAAGTATTTAAATTACAGTAAGTAAAAACCTCCAATGGGAGGCTAAGCATTGGCTTGGCTCTTCCCTATGGGATTTATGGTGCAGGTATTTAAATTGCATGTATTTAAATGACCTCTAGTGGATGTGCTTTGCCTCTCCATTCTGGGGTTTGAGTTCTTTGAAAATAAATTACAACAAATTGATTCAACAATTTAAAATTTATGCGCGCTTGAGGACTCCTCCAAGCCATTTTTGTGCTTCCATAGGATTGACCGTTGATGTAGAGCTGCGGTTGCCTGACATAAAATAGAAAGAAGTGTCAGTATACAAAATATGTGCTAATCTGCACCTAAAACCAGAAGAGTGAAAAGAGCACTTATCTCCCATTTTTTTTTTGGGAGGGATTTATATAATTGATTTTCGCTCTCTATGTTCCCAATATAGAGAGTCTCTTTTGAATTAAGAGAGACTTTTAGTCAGAGATCAGCTGAGAAATCGGTGGACAGCTTAGGAGCTTGTTTGGACCGATTCTTTTTTTTGCACTTCCATGGGATTTGTCGTTGGTATGAAATTGTCCTTTACCTAAAACAAAATATGAGGAAAATAGGAAACGGAAATTTGATATCATTTAATAATAATGATAATAATAGCGATAATAATAATAATAATTATAATTATAATAATAACAACAACAATAATAATAATAATGCTAACGAATAAAATGAAATAAAATAAAGTAAAGAAGGTAAAAAGAACAGAAGACCACTTAGCTTCGATGTATTGCCAAAAATTTCTGGCAAAATTATTTGATCATAATGGTCCGCGAGAATCACATTAAATAGCTATGGTCTTCAAGAAATATTATAATCTATTACGAACACATCTTCCTCTACTTTTCCAGATTGGAGGATCGATATTTTCATGCTCAGGACCAACGACTCACATTGCATGTGCATACTCCAGAGGAATATAAGCAAAAGATCCTGCAAAGAATTGAATAAAATATTCTCTCTATGGGTGGAGAATATTTTATTCAAGAAATGGGTAAAGAGTTTCTTCATCAAACTTGCTCAGCCTGCTTTTATCGTGCATTGCCCGTAAGTTCTCGAACTGCTTGATCTCTTTGGGGGTCCATTTCGTCAAATACGTGCAGGGCAATTCGAAGAACTATAAAAATAGAAGTGCAACGAGTGAAATCGAAGCAAACAGGCACTTAAAACAGATCATATAGACCACTACTGATATGCAGAATTAACGGATTTGGTTCCGTTTGACCCGTGAGTGAAATGGAGCGGAACCCAGCAGATACCAAGCACAAAAACAGGGGAACTTGGATCGGACTTATTCGGACCAGTAAACGGCGGCGGCAACGGTCGGCAAGGCTTAAGCGGCCGCGTGAGGACCTCTCTGAGAGTCAGCGAAGGGGGCGGTGAGGAGTTTTAGAATTAGGAAGAGGAGTTGAAAGGAAGCAGACAGCGGAGTTCAAAGGAGGCGTGTCCGTCCACTCGAGAATGGGTCTTCAACTTAGTATTTCGATTTGGTTACTTGTATGTGGCTGAGGTAAACGAAATGGTAGCTGTGGCTACGGAGGTGGCACCGTTGACGCAAGGATAAGTGTATAGAAGGTCAGAGCATACACCGCTCGAGAACCAGGTGTCCTTGAGAGGATTCTCAAACCAGCCTTCCCCCTTTGAGAAGTTGCCGTCACTTTTTCGAATATGGAGCTCCCTCCTACGCAGTCAACGAGATGCCGTCCAGCAGCGCCACGGCAGCAATGAGTATGACAAAATTTTGAGACAGATGGCCCTGGAATTCTCGCGTTCTCGGGATAAAATGGTGGGCAGAGTGTACATGAAGCAAGGGAAGGCACGGCGGATGACGAGAGAGATCCCGATTCTCCGTTTTTTTTGGTACCCCCCTCCCCCTCGGGTTATATGAACTTAGGTCCGACTGCACTTCATGTTTGGAGCGGAAAGACAGTTCCCCGGTCCACGTTGGGTAGACTGGAAGCTAAACCCCCCAGATGATCCGAATCACATTCTACCTGTTGGTCAGCCAGCTAATGAGGATTGAATAGACATTCTTCACCCACCATGCTTATTATTATATTTTTTAGACCTCTAGAGAAACCCAGGACTCCTCTCTTCGTGTCCTCTCTTCTGAACGTGAATATGTGGCTGTATATTCTATTCTCTCCCCCCAGCTATCATTATTATTTTATTCCACACAATTCATGGGGTCTCTATCTTTATATTTTGTCCATTCTATTCTGCCGACATTAAATCTTCTCCATTAGTACCTCATTTTTCTAATCCTTTCCCTTATGCGTGTCTCCTTATGCTTGCCTTCTTTATTATATATATATATATATATATATATATATATATATATATATATATATTTTGGCCTCCCCAAGGACGATCACTACATAATCTTTTAATAAAGCTTTGCGGAGATCGTATATTTTTTGAAATTTTAAGCTCAATATTGAAAGCAATTGGACAAACATGCAATATGAGGCACTAAAGGAAGAAAATTATGGAGCTACGATGAGATTTCTATAATTTGTTTTTTGAATTAACTTGAAAATGAGATTAATAAAGTAATTCTCGATTTTAAATAATAATTTTTTTTCAGATTTTCTTCGGCTAAAATGAAGATAAAATTAAAATAAAAAAATCGACTATTTATTCACATTTTTACGGCTTCAAACGCTATTTATTTTTTATAATATTTTCTTAATTTCTAAAAAATATTAAAAAAAAAAAAAATACCAAAAATATGAAAAATTATTTTTTGTTCAAAAATGGTAGCCTAAGCTGGGCAAGGGCTTCCAAGGTTGATTTTGTAATTTTCTCATTTTTTTAATTAATTTTTTTTATGAATTTTCGAAAATAAAAATATCGAAAAATACTGAAAATATGAAAAATCATTTTTTGGTCAAAATTGGTTCCTTAGGTTTGGCCAAGGTCCCCAAAGTTGATTTTTTTTTTTTTTTAATTTTATGAATTTTTATGGATTTTCTATTAATTTTTTGAAAAGAAAAGATGATTAAAAATCAGGTGTCAACAGCTGCCCCTCTTTGAAAGGAAGCTCGGTAGAGGTTCATTTCAAAGACGAGATGACACCTGAATCTAAATTGACTCAACACAATAAAAGAGTCGTGACATTATCCTCTAATCCTCCCTTTAGAAAGTTCCAATCCAGACCCAGTTTGAGGAGGCTTTCACGCAGTGAGGGAGAGATAAAGAGGAGAGTTTACTTGGTACTTACTTGTCTGTTGTGTGGCGATTACCTGACATGCATGCTCTACTGAAGACGGAATGAGAACCTAAGGATTCGTTATAAGAAAACCTTAGGGTGGTTGAACTTGAACCCGTATGGTGGGTCAACCTATGGTAGATTTCTAATAAAAGGATTCTACTGATTAAAATTGAATTAAAATTTGACCCGTATGGTGGGTCGTACCATTTGACCCGTATGGTGGGTCGTACCATGGTAGATTCCTAATAAAAGGATTCTACTGATTTAAAATTTCATTGAGATTTGGCCCGTATGGTAGGTCACCCAATGAAAATGCCTGTAAGAAGGACTTTGTGCCTGTAAAAAGGCCTTGGTGCCTGTAAAAAGGACTTGATGCCTGTAAAAAGGACTTTAGTGCCTGTAGAAAGGACTTTGTGCCTGTAAAAAGGACTTGATGCCTGTAAAAAGGACTTGATTTGCCTGTAAGAAGGACTTGGTTTGCCTGTAAGAAGGACTTGATTTGCCTGTAAGAAGGACTTTGTGCCTGTAAGAAGGACTTAATTTGCCTGTAAGAAGGGCTTGGTTTGCCTGTAAGAAGAACTTTATGCCTGTAAGAAGGACTTTGTGCCTGTAAGAAGGACTTTGTGCCTGTAAGAAGGACTTGATTTGCCTGTAAGAAGGACTTTGTGCTTGTAAGAAAGACTTGATTTGCCTGTAAGAAGGACTTGGTTTGCCTGTAAGAAGGACTTAGTTTGCCTGTAAGAAGGACTTTATGCCTGTAAGAAGGACTTTGTGCCTGTAAGAAGGACTTGATTTGCTGTAAGAAGGACTTGGTTTGCCTGTAAGAAGGACTTGATTTGCCTGTAAGAAGGACTTTGTGCCTGTAAGAAGGACTTGATTTACCTCAAAGAAGGACTTTATGCCTGTAATAAGGACTTTGTGCCTGTAAGAAGGACTTGGTTTGCCTGTAAGAAGGACTTGATTTGCTTGTAAGAAGGACTTTGTTTGCCTGTAAGAAGGACTTGGTTTGCCTCAAAGGGTGTCATTCTGGAATCTGGGGAGACCAGGAATCCTGCAGAAACTCAAACTT
Organism: Psidium friedrichsthalianum; assembly: GCA_019149425.1. NCBI lineage: Eukaryota > Viridiplantae > Streptophyta > Magnoliopsida > Myrtales > Myrtaceae > Psidium > Psidium friedrichsthalianum. The sequence continues at coordinate 76,770 of JAGVVM010000565.1, read as the reverse complement.
AAATTATATTCTCCTGTCGCTTTAGGAATAAACCAAAGAGGCAGAGATCAAAAGGTCTCGAACATTTCTGCCTTTGAGACAGATCATGCTTCATTGAAGAAGGTGGATACCTGTATGTGTCGCAATGGATTCGAGCACCCTGGCAATTGTTAGAATCCATTCTCTTGATAAATCCAGTTTGAAGACATACTTACTTGAGGATTTGGAAGAAATGCCTGGTGGCTTCTCGACAACCAGGCTTGTTCATTCAATAATCGCCAAATGAATTTCAAGACTTTGGAAGGTAACTCGAACATCGGGAATGTGTTGCCTGTTAGGCAGTGTCAGAGGTAACATGTGCAAGCATTTTCATCAATGAGTTGATCAGTTCATGCAAAACTATTCAACCAAGTTGGCAATGATTAGAAGTAGTCTGTATGATAACTCATGATGCAATCAATCAAAATGTGAATCATGCAAAACTATTCTGTCAAGTTTGCATTACCAATTCTGTTTAAGGAGGTTCTCATAGTATGAACGCCTCGAATGTAATCTGAATGGGGACTTCAGTCCGAAAGGGCTTTCTCTCACTCTGGTGAAAGGCTGTTTATCTGTAGATTAAAATGTTAGACTTGTGTGGAAATGGTTTGCCTTTCCTCATCCTGTCATGCCCCATTCTGCACATTCGATGTCTCCTGTGCAGTTTATGCTCTAAGTTGGAATTGGTAAATTAAACACGCGGAATAGTCATGCATAATTCATGAAATGTGTAAACACAATAGATGTGACAATTTTTTAGCATCACGTGTGTTTATATAATGTGCAAATATGGACGGATTTGAATTGCCCCTGGTATGTGGGCGGACCGAACAAATTGGGGAAGCCTACTCTTTATGTCGAGGGGCGGTTCGTCTCAAACTTTGCCCCTGCGCGATAAAGCATATAGGTGAAGGAGCATTTTGGTTTGTTTAATGACAGCGACCGCCATGGTTTAGCGGTTGAATGCCCCTGCAAAAAGCAGAGAAATTATTCTTGAAATCAAACGAGATAAGGAAGACGTATTTACTTTTTCGCTTCAGAACTTGCGATTAATTTGCCCCATTTTTCACCAGAATAGATCTTGTCAGATGATCATAAAATCTAAAAGAAAATTATGATCATCTGACAAGATCTATTCTGGTGAAAAATGGGGCAAATTAATCGCAAGTTCTGAAGCGAAAAAGTAAATACGTCTTCCTTATCTCGTTTGATTTCAAGAATAATTTCTCTGCTTTTTGCAGGGGCATTCAACCGCTAAACCATGGCGGTCGCTGTCATTAAACAAACCAAAATGCTCCTTCACCTATATGCTTTATCGCGCAGGGGCAAAGTTTGAGACGAACCGCCCCTCGACATAAAGAGTAGGCTTCCCAATTTGTTCGGTCCGCCCACATACCAGGGGCAATTCAAATCCGTCCATATTTGCACATTATATAAACACACGTGATGCTAAAAAATTGTCACATCTATTGTGTTTACACATTTCATGAATTATGCATGACTATTCCGCGTGTTTAATTTACCAATTCCAACTTAGAGCATAAACTGCACAGGAGACATCGAATGTGCAGAATGGGGCATGACAGGATGAGGAAAGGCAAACCATTTCCACACAAGTCTAACATTTTAATCTACAGATAAACAGCCTTTCACCAGAGTGAGAGAAAGCCCTTTCGGACTGAAGTCCCCCATTCAGATTACATTCGAGGCGTTCATACTATGAGAACCTCCTTAAACAGAATTGGTAATGCAAACTTGACAGAATAGTTTTGCATGATTCACATTTTGATTGATTGCATCATGAGTTATCATACAGACTACTTCTAATCATTGCCAACTTGGTTGAATAGTTTTGCATGAACTGATCAACTCATTGATGAAAATGCTTGCACATGTTACCTCTGACACTGCCTAACAGGCAACACATTCCCGATGTTCGAGTTACCTTCCAAAGTCTTGAAATTCATTTGGCGATTATTGAATGAACAAGCCTGGTTGTCGAGAAGCCACCAGGCATTTCTTCCAAATCCTCAAGTAAGTATGTCTTCAAACTGGATTTATCAAGAGAATGGATTCTAACAATTGCCAGGGTGCTCGAATCCATTGCGACACATACAGGTATCCACCTTCTTCAATGAAGCATGATCTGTCTCAAAGGCAGAAATGTTCGAGACCTTTTGATCTCTGCCTCTTTGGTTTATTCCTAAAGCGACAGGAGAATATAATTTAAGTTTGAGTTTCTGCAGGATTCCTGGTCTCCCCAGATTCCAGAATGACACCCTTTGAGGCAAACCAAGTCCTTCTTACAGGCAAACAAAGTCCTTCTTACAAGCAAATCAAGTCCTTCTTACAGGCAAACCAAGTCCTTCTTACAGGCACAAAGTCCTTATTACAGGCATAAAGTCCTTCTTTGAGGTAAATCAAGTCCTTCTTACAGGCACAAAGTCCTTCTTACAGGCAAATCAAGTCCTTCTTACAGGCAAACCAAGTCCTTCTTACAGGCAAATCAAGTCCTTCTTACAGGCACAAAGTCCTTCTTACAGGCATAAAGTCCTTCTTACAGGCAAACTAAGTCCTTCTTACAGGCAAACCAAGTCCTTCTTACAGGCAAATCAAGTCTTTCTTACAAGCACAAAGTCCTTCTTACAGGCAAATCAAGTCCTTCTTACAGGCACAAAGTCCTTCTTACAGGCACAAAGTCCTTCTTACAGGCATAAAGTTCTTCTTACAGGCAAACCAAGCCCTTCTTACAGGCAAATTAAGTCCTTCTTACAGGCACAAAGTCCTTCTTACAGGCAAATCAAGTCCTTCTTACAGGCAAACCAAGTCCTTCTTACAGGCAAATCAAGTCCTTTTTACAGGCATCAAGTCCTTTTTACAGGCACAAAGTCCTTTCTACAGGCACTAAAGTCCTTTTTACAGGCATCAAGTCCTTTTTACAGGCACCAAGGCCTTTTTACAGGCACAAAGTCCTTCTTACAGGCATTTTCATTGGGTGACCTACCATACGGGCCAAATCTCAATGAAATTTTAAATCAGTAGAATCCTTTTATTAGGAATCTACCATGGTACGACCCACCATACGGGTCAAATGGTACGACCCACCATACGGGTCAAATTTTAATTCAATTTTAATCAGTAGAATCCTTTTATTAGAAATCTACCATAGGTTGACCCACCATACGGGTTCAAGTTCAACCACCCTAAGGTTTTCTTATAACGAATCCTTAGGTTCTCATTCCGTCTTCAGTAGAGCATGCATGTCAGGTAATCGCCACACAACAGACAAGTAAGTACCAAGTAAACTCTCCTCTTTATCTCTCCCTCACTGCGTGAAAGCCTCCTCAAACTGGGTCTGGATCGGAACTTGCTAAAGGGAGGATTAGAGGATAATGTCACGACTCTTTTATTGTGTTGAGTCAATTTAGATTCAGGTGTCATCTCGTCTTTGAAATGAACCTCTACCGAGCTTCCTTTCAAAGAGGGGCAGCTGTTGACACCTGATTTTTAATCATCTTTTCTTTTCAAAAAATTAATAGAAAATCCATAAAAATTCATAAAATTAAAAAAAAAAAAAATCAACTTTGGGGACCTTGGCCAAACCTAAGGAACCAATTTTGACCAAAAAATGATTTTTCATATTTTCAGTATTTTTCGATATTTTTATTTTCGAAAATTCATAAAAAAAATTAATTAAAAAAATGAGAAAATTACAAAATCAACCTTGGAAGCCCTTGCCCAGCTTAGGCTACCATTTTTGAACAAAAAATAATTTTTCATATTTTTGGTATTTTTTTTTTTTTTAATATTTTTTAGAAATTAAGAAAATATTATAAAAAATAAATAGCGTTTGAAGCCGTAAAAATGTGAATAAATAGTCGATTTTTTTATTTTAATTTTATCTTCATTTTAGCCGAAGAAAATCTGAAAAAAAATTATTATTTAAAATCGAGAATTACTTTATTAATCTCATTTTCAAGTTAATTCAAAAAACAAATTATAGAAATCTCATCGTAGCTCCATAATTTTCTTCCTTTAGTGCCTCATATTGCATGTTTGTCCAATTGCTTTCAATATTGAGCTTAAAATTTCAAAAAATATACGATCTCCGCAAAGCTTTATTAAAAGATTATGTAGTGATCGTCCTTGGGGAGGCCAAAATATATATATATATATATATATATATATATATATATATATATATAATAAAGAAGGCAAGCATAAGGAGACACGCATAAGGGAAAGGATTAGAAAAATGAGGTACTAATGGAGAAGATTTAATGTCGGCAGAATAGAATGGACAAAATATAAAGATAGAGACCCCATGAATTGTGTGGAATAAAATAATAATGATAGCTGGGGGAGAGAATAGAATATACAGCCACATATTCACGTTCAGAAGAGAGGACACGAAGAGAGGAGTCCTGGGTTTCTCTAGAGGTCTAAAAAATATAATAATAAGCATGGTGGGTGAAGAATGTCTATTCAATCCTCATTAGCTGGCTGACCAACAGGTAGAATGTGATTCGGATCATCTGGGGGGTTTAGCTTCCAGTCTACCCAACGTGGACCGGGGAACTGTCTTTCCGCTCCAAACATGAAGTGCAGTCGGACCTAAGTTCATATAACCCGAGGGGGAGGGGGGTACCAAAAAAACGGAGAATCGGGATCTCTCTCGTCATCCGCCGTGCCTTCCCTTGCTTCATGTACACTCTGCCCACCATTTTATCCCGAGAACGCGAGAATTCCAGGGCCATCTGTCTCAAAATTTTGTCATACTCATTGCTGCCGTGGCGCTGCTGGACGGCATCTCGTTGACTGCGTAGGAGGGAGCTCCATATTCGAAAAAGTGACGGCAACTTCTCAAACGGGGAAGGCTGGTTTGAGAATCCTCTCAAGGACACCTGGTTCTCGAGCGGTGTATGCTCTGACCTTCTATACACTTATCCTTGCGTCAACGGTGCCACCTCCGTAGCCACAGCTACCATTTCGTTTACCTCAGCCACATACAAGTAACCAAATCGAAATACTAAGTTGAAGACCCATTCTCGAGTGGACGGACACGCCTCCTTTGAACTCCGCTGTCTGCTTCCTTTCAACTCCTCTTCCTAATTCTAAAACTCCTCACCGCCCCCTTCGCTGACTCTCAGAGAGGTCCTCACGCGGCCGCTTAAGCCTTGCCGACCGTTGCCGCCGCCGTTTACTGGTCCGAATAAGTCCGATCCAAGTTCCCCTGTTTTTGTGCTTGGTATCTGCTGGGTTCCGCTCCATTTCACTCACGGGTCAAACGGAACCAAATCCGTTAATTCTGCATATCAGTAGTGGTCTATATGATCTGTTTTAAGTGCCTGTTTGCTTCGATTTCACTCGTTGCACTTCTATTTTTATAGTTCTTCGAATTGCCCTGCACGTATTTGACGAAATGGACCCCCAAAGAGATCAAGCAGTTCGAGAACTTACGGGCAATGCACGATAAAAGCAGGCTGAGCAAGTTTGATGAAGAAACTCTTTACCCATTTCTTGAATAAAATATTCTCCACCCATAGAGAGAATATTTTATTCAATTCTTTGCAGGATCTTTTGCTTATATTCCTCTGGAGTATGCACATGCAATGTGAGTCGTTGGTCCTGAGCATGAAAATATCGATCCTCCAATCTGGAAAAGTAGAGGAAGATGTGTTCGTAATAGATTATAATATTTCTTGAAGACCATAGCTATTTAATGTGATTCTCGCGGACCATTATGATCAAATAATTTTGCCAGAAATTTTTGGCAATACATCGAAGCTAAGTGGTCTTCTGTTCTTTTTACCTTCTTTACTTTATTTTATTTCATTTTATTCGTTAGCATTATTATTATTATTGTTGTTGTTATTATTATAATTATAATTATTATTATTATTATCGCTATTATTATCATTATTATTAAATGATATCAAATTTCCGTTTCCTATTTTCCTCATATTTTGTTTTAGGTAAAGGACAATTTCATACCAACGACAAATCCCATGGAAGTGCAAAAAAAGAATCGGTCCAAACAAGCTCCTAAGCTGTCCACCGATTTCTCAGCTGATCTCTGACTAAAAGTCTCTCTTAATTCAAAAGAGACTCTCTATATTGGGAACATAGAGAGCGAAAATCAATTATAGAAATCCCTCCCAAAAAATGGGAGATAAGTGCTCTTTTCACTCTTCTGATTTTAGGTGCAGATTAGCACATATTTTGTATACTGACACTTCATTCTATTTTATGTCAGGCAACCGCAGCTCTATATCAATGGTCAACCCTATGGAAGCACAAAATCGGCTTGGAGGAGTCCTCAAGCGCGCACAAATTTCAAATTGTTGAATGAATTCGTTGTATTTCATTTTAAAGAATTCATACCCCAGAATGGAGAGGACAAAGTCCACTAGAGGTCCATGCAATTTAAATACCTGCACCATAAATCCCAAAGGGAAGAGCCAAGCCAATGCTTAGCCTCCCATTGGAGGTTTTTACTTACAGTAGTTAAATACCTGCAACTTAAATACCTGTACCTTAAATCCCAAAGGGAAGAGCCAAGCCAATGCTTAGCCTCCCATTGGAGGTTTTTACTTACAGTAATTTAAATACCTGCAATTTAAATACCTGTACCTTAAATCCCAAAGGGAAGAGCCAAGCCAATGCTTAGCCTCCCATTGGAGGTTTTTACTTACAGTAGTTTAAATACCTGCAACTTAAATACCTGTACCTTAAATCCCAAAGGGAAGAGCCAAGCCAATGCTTAGCCTCCCATTGGAGGTTTTTACTTACAGTAGTTTAAATACCTGCAACTTAAATACCTGTACCTTAAATCCCAAAGGGAAGAGCCAAGCCAATGCTTAGCCTCCCATTGGAGGTTTTACTTACAGTAGTTTAAATACCTGCAACTTAAATACCTGTACCTTAAATCCCAAAGGGAAGAGCCAAGCCAATGCTTAGCCTCCCATTGGAGGTTTTTACGTACAGCAGTTTAAATACCTGCACCTTAAATCCCAAGGGAAGAGCCAAGCCATCCATTGGAGGTGTTTATTCACTGTCATTTACTTCCTGTAATTTAAATTCTTGCACCATCAGACCCCAGAATGGGTAGGCCGAGTCAAGGCCGAGTCCCTCGTTGGAGGTTGTAATATTGCACAGAAGTCGTTAGCTTGCTCCCTCTTCCGGCTTCAGGGAATATATCGCATCTTCTGATATTGTATTTATATTCAGAATGTTTCGCATCGTCAGTCTTATTCAATTCGAAAATATTAAAAAAAATATATCATTCATATGCATTTCACATAGTGTAGTTCATGTGTATTTGGTCATGTCGCATTCGCATTTATATTGTCATTGATTTATGCGTATTCATATAAAAAATTCAAAACGGGCCATCTCAACTGGCTAATCTTATTTTTAATGATCCATTCGCGTGTCGCGTCCGCATGTCCAGATTTATTTATCGTATGCGGATGTCCGCGTTTGCATTTTCACGTACGCATGTTACGTATACATGTCCACGTACGCATGTCGCGTACGCACGTCCGCGTCCGCATGTCCGCGTTCTCACGTCCACGTATGCATGTCGCATACGCACGTCCACGTACACATGTTAGCGTATGCACGTTCACGTCCGCATGTTCGCGTTCTCACGTGCATTACGCATCACGTGTACGTACGTCGCATGTCGTATACGCTCGTCCATATTCGCATGCCCTCGTTCGCACGTCGTACGCATGTCGCGTACGCACGTCCACGTACGCATGTCGCGTACGCACATCCGCGTACGCTCATCCACGTATACATGTCCCGTCTATACGTTTACGTATGCATGTCACTACACGTCCATGTATGTATGTCCGCATTCTCACGCCCATGTATGCATATCGCGTACGCACGTCCATGTACGCATGTCACATATATACGTCCATGTACGCATGTCCGCGTTCGCACGTCCACGCACGCATGTTGCGTTTGCACGTTTACGTATGCATGTTCCCGTTTGCACATCCCCGTACGCATGTCACGTTGACGCGGCCACGTATGCATGTCGTGTTTGCATATTGTATTTGTGTATCTTTGCATCTACATGTCGTATTCGTACGTTTTCGGATCTGTATAATTTTATTCGTATGTTTTTGTATATGCCTGTATATGCACATACCTATATTCGCAAGTCCGCGTAGGTATGTCGCATCTGCATGTCCACATACGTATGTCGTGTCTGCACGTCCGCTTTCGTATGTCGTATACGCATATCTGTGTTCACACGCTGTATTTGTATATCCACGTTCGTGTGCCATATTTGCGTGTCCACGCTTGCATGTGATGCATGTTCGCATGCGACACATGTTGATGTTTGCACGTCATATTTTATATCTATGCTCGCATATTCATGACTGCATGTCTGCATTTGTATGTATACGTTCGCGCGTCTGTGTGTATATATTCATGTTTTGCTTATCCATGCATCCATTAGCATCCATGCATTTCATCTAAAAAGTGAAAATACAAAAAGAGAACACCTCACTAGAGCCTTAGGAGTAAACCAAACTTGAGTTGCCAAATTAGGATATCCATGAAATTAAGGTACCGAAAGGGCATTAGTTTTAATTAACTAGTGTAACCAAGTCCCCGAACTCACAATCTCTGGTTCGCAGAAATAAATTAGTTCTCCCGCTAATTTATTTAGGTTTCTAATCGACCTACCAAGAACGATTAGTGGCGACTCCAAATTTCAAAATATTTAAACAAAAACCAAAGTCGCGATTCGGTAGGGCTTGGGAGGGTCCGCGTTAGGTTAGTCAAATCTAATTAACCTAATAATCCGTTAACCCCCTTTAGAAAATAATAAAAAAAAATATTTTCAGAGGGTCGCGACAGACTGGCGACTCCGCTGGGGACGGGATTTTTAAATTTTCGAAAAAAGATACCAATTAGAATACTTGAATTTTTTCGAAATTTTAAAAGTCTTAGTGGACTTAGGCCAATGAAAATTTCATGGATATCTCGCTTCTGGCGATATTGTTTGGAACTCATTTTTAGGTGTTATATGTTTTTGCAGATGGGAGTTATAAGGGGTGGAGTGTTTGGCTAACCCCTTTGTTTTGCAGGCTCGGTGTTGGGATTATGTTTAATTTCGCACATTTTTAGAAGCGCTGTTTTGATATCAGTTGTTGTGCATGTCTTGCATATTCTGAGGATCACGACACCTGCACACACAAGCGTCTAAACCCAAGTCGCGAAATTTTTCCTAGGTAACCATAGATAGGGATCGAATATGCAAAGCTCTTGCGTCGATTGCGCTTGGGTTGACCATATTCTATCCCGCTCATTATCTGAATTGACAATTCTTCCCATTGTGATTTGATTGCGCGGAGGGTAAGGTTGTCAATTCAGATAGTGGGGGCCTTTTTAGGTCCATACCCTGTCTCTCATTCTTTTATTTTCTAGAGTCCACTCCTCACTTGAGTCATGCGCATGACTATGTGATTTGCATTTCTCCAAGGTAAAAGTAAGTTCTCTAATTTTATCTTGTATTCATTTTCGGTCGATCCATGCTAGGTGTCAGTCATATTTTGAACTTAAAATCACGACCATGTTTTCAGAAGAAAACAAGAATCTAATTTGAACCCCGTTTCTAAAAATTTTTGAAAAAAAATGAATGTGGAAAATCCCTTCAAGGGAATTTTGTTGACCAATGAAGAACTTTGTACCATCTTTCCTGTCTCAATAAAAATGAGATTTTCCTAACAAATTTACTACTGTAAAATCATTACGATAAAAGAGGAAAATTGCTTCAAAAAAAATTTTGGTAAACGCCAAGAGATTTTGTCGCATTTTTTTAAGTTATAAAAATTTGCAGGAAAATTCTGTATCAGAAATTAACCCATGTTCTTCCTAAGGAAATTTTTTCTGATTTCTCCATAAAATAGAAAAATCAAATTGGACTGATATAGGAGTCATGGACCGACATTCCTTGTGTCGCATACTAATTTTATCCTTTTCTTTTGCAGGGGGATCCTAGGTACCCCAGACGGGTGTAAAAATTAAGTTCAATAATATATCAAAAATCATCTTCAGAAATACCAAAGGACGAAAAATACCGAGGCTTCAACCGTTAATTCAGGGGGCAAACGAACAATGTCCATCTTTGACAGACAGAGTTGTGTCAATCCGCAAACTTGTATTGGCAGTGTATTCTGATATGACGGTGGATTTATACTGATTAAACACGGGGGCATATTTAATGTATTGCAGAGGATCCCGTGTCTTTTGAAAGACAATATGGATTATATAATCAGAACCCATGAAACAAGTACCTTAACCTGATTAGATCAACCAGAGACCGGTCTTAAAATTTCCTCGGATCCGAAACACGCGGAGGGCTTTAGAGGACCGAGGTTCTATTAATGAACGTGGCCCACAAGTATTTCTCTCGATGCTACAGGCGCCCGACAGGAGCAAGTGGGCGCCGAAAGAAACAAAACACGGTTGAAGTGGGGCACGCAACAAATGGCCGAATTTATTGGCACACTGATCGAGTGGTGGCAGTTTTATTAATTTACATGATTTAACGCGGGTCTCTAGGCGGCTGGTGGAAAGCCACACTGAATGCCTCTCTAATGTTCTTGATATCATGGTCTACCGCAACCCGCGAGAGCATCATGAAGAAGGTTAAGCCTCAATATCTTCAGCACCCTAAATCGTTCCCCAGAAGAGGAGATGACAGGAAAATAAAAACACAAACAAGTGAAACTTCCCTTTCATTCCATTCATCAACAAACTTTACAACGATCACTGGGGAGGAAAAGTAAAGCCAAACTGAGCTCTGATAAGCATTACAAAAGAGTTCAACTGACTCTCCATGAAATTAATGCTCTGCCTACACTGAGCAACCTGGGAGTCGAGATCTGCAAGCTTGAAGAACAGGCGAGTACATTTCTCTTTGTACCTGGCTGCATTAATCTCATGGTGTTCAACGGCGAGTTTCAGATTGTCGATCAGGTTCCTCTCGAAAGCTATGTCCGCCGTCAGATCGTCAAGCCTCTCCTCCAGCCACTCACATCTAAACTTCATCACAACATCCCTCGGGTCATGCTCAAAGTAAGTATGATTCAAAGATAGGCGCTCCACCAGCTTCTCTCTCTCGTGAACCAACAGCGAGACCCGCTCTTCAGCAGACTTGACGGTCTTCTTGTATCGAACAACTGAGCGTTCTGCAAACTCCAGGCATTCAGATCGATCTTGGTAGCGGGCCTTCACGACGCGGGCTAAGGTGACCGTCTCCTGGGTGTTTCGGCATGCCTCTAGAAAGTTGATGAAGACGCGAGGGAACGCCCTGTATTCCCTCTCCAAGTCGGTGCCTACAACGGAAGAGGCATTTATCTCCCCGAACAAACCGAGAATCTCAGCTTCGACACTTGGATGATGGGCTATGTAAACATAGCCTCGACCAAGAAGATGATAAAGCCTTTCCCATTTGAATGTAATTTCAGCTGGGAAGATGTGTGTAGGAAGATTGGCCATTATTGTCAAATTGATAGAGGAAGGGATCAAGACCGACGAGCAGAATACGTAAGATAAGAGGAGAAAAGTGAGGCAGACGACTGGAATGTGAAGATGGTAATCTACCTCGAGTTAAATATTGACTTCACAGCAGCAATATCCATCAGTCAGATTTCCCTACCGGCCATTCCTTTCCGGTGTCGTCTTTGTCGGCTCGAATCCCCTGTCTGTCTGCTATCTCGAGCCGAGCAAATCCGATATTTCTGCAAAAAAAGTTGGACGGGACGCCACCACGTTGAAAAAGAAAGAAGGAAAAGACGAGCCAAGTTGGAGATAAAGAAATTTTCGGCAGAAAAAGAGATAGGATTCGTCTTTATAGGAGAACACGCCAGCAAAATCGACGGTGAAGATAAGTGGAAGAGATAATGACGGGGACCCCTACCATGAAAAGATGAAAGAAGACGAGCTGAGCGAGAGATACGATAAAGTTGAGAAAAACAGGGCTCTCGGGAGAAGCAATACAGTTTCTAAACCCATGCCTTGATTTTAAAAAGAGACGTTCTCCTGGAAACCTTCATCCATGCTCAGAAGAAAGTTTCAAAGCATACACGATCACTCAGAGAAGTTTTGAGAGAGTGAAAATATAGGAGAGAGTAGAAAACCTTGAAGAACCGTTAATCAATCGAGGATGTCTCAACCCAACAATCTCGAGAATTATCGCTACTTGCTGAACATGGGAGAGGCAGAGTTCGATGCCATGTTTGGAATTCATACCATGGAGCCCGGCCCTTCTGCCTATGACGTCCAAGATCTTGATAAAGATAGAGACAACAACAACCAGGGTCAAAGGAAGCGTCGTCGACGTCACACCGAGTGTCAGATTCAAAAACTTGAAGATTTCTTCAAAAGGTACCCTATGCCAGATGACAAACAAAGAAGGAAGATAAGCCAAGAAACAGGGTTGAACCTTATGCAAATCAAGTTTTGGTTTCAAAACAGGCGAACCCGAGTAAGGACTCAACACGAGCGCAGTGAAGTTGAGTTTCTGAAAGCTGAAAATGAGAAACTCCGAGCAGAGAACAAGAGGTATAAGGAAGCTTTCGACTCCACCACTTGCCCCAACTGCCATAACCTCCTCGCACTCGACGAAAGACAATACTTGAAGATCGAGAACGCCCGTTTAAGAGGTGAGTTAGATCAGTTCATAACAGAATCGAGTTCTGTTGGAGCAGGGTACAAAAAAAACAATCCTACTGGATCAGCATTGATACCTCCCGAGAAAGAGGGGACAGATCACCACCAAGCGGACATTGACGATGATCTTTTCGCCATGATCGACCAGTTCGATGTCGGTAGAACATCGGAGCTGTGATGCGCATGCTCAGCCAGTGACCACCGGACCTTCAATATGGCCGATGCATACCTGATCCGGAACGAAGATGGCTAATCATTGGAGAGCCTGCAGAGGAAGAAAAACTAATCCAGGATGCATATGTTTATTTTCTGCTTTTTATGAATGTATGAAATTAACGCAAAAGTAAGAAGCAATCATTTCCCTTTCCTCCGTTAAATGCCCGAGTCCGCCACCGTACCAAACTCGCGGCAAATTAATCGCAACTAAAAATCCGTGCAAACTCGAAGGGTAAATCTGTATCGCTTCAATTTACCCTCAAATTGCTCCAGGTTTTAAATTGAATTCCTTGTATTTTCAGGAATTTGCAAACTGCCCCAAGAATACGGTCGCACCCGAATGCGAAGTCCTCTTGTTAAACGAAACCGGGGGCAAATTGATTCGTGAACACTATCACCGAATGGACGGCTTCAAACAAGGAAAATACGAGCGAAGGACGCGAGCAGCCTCAGAAATGGGTAGTTTTGTATCGTTTCAATTTACCCTTGATCGTCTCCAGTTCTAAGTTACCTTATTCAGTCTTAACAGGGGTTGCAAATTATCTTGGAGTACATCGCGATGTAGAATTGCCCAATACGATAAGACCGTACTATCCGAAGATTAACCCTTAAAAGGGAACCTCCATGGACGCCGGTGGTCTCGTGGACCAGATGGCATGGGGGGATGACAATGGTCCGAAACGTCCCGAGTTTGATCCCTAAGAGAGGGGAGTGTTGTAAGTATTGTAAATAAATAAAACAACTTTTTGCATACTTCCCTTTGCAGAAAGAAACAGGGATACTCAACGAGCAGTACCAAGGTCAGTATTTTGCCACAATCTTAGCCTAATGTTAAAGCGACCAACGAAAGTCGAGGAAGACTCAATCCAGCAAAACTGGTAAAAAACACGTGCAAGGCATTCAAGACGAAGGGTAAATCAGTATCGTTTCCAATTTATCCGTTTTAATACTGGCTAACATGTCTCCTTTTCTTTTTACAGGAAATATTTGTACCAACATTTAACATGTTGAAGGAGACAAATCCAAAAGAAAATTATGATCATCTGACAAGATCTATTCTGGTGAAAAATGGGGCAAATTGATCGCAAGCTCTGAAGCGAAAAAGCAAATATGCTTCCTTATCTCGTTTGATTTCAAGAATAACTTCTCTGCTTTTTGCAGGGGCATTCAACCGCTAAATCATGGCGGTCGCTGTCATTAAACCAACCGAAATGCTCCCTCACCCATATGCTTCATCGCACAGGGGCAAAGTTTGAGACGAACCGCCCCTCGACATAAAGAGTAGGCTTCCCAATTTGTTCGGTCCGCCTACATACCAGGGGCAATTCAAATCCGCCCATATTTGCACATTATATAAATACACATGATGCTAGAAAATTGTCACATCTGCATTGTGTTTACACAGTTCATGAATTATGCATGATTATTCTGCGTGTTCAATTTACCAACTTTAACTTAGAGCATAAACTGCACATGAGACGTCAAATATGTAGAATGGGGCATAACAGGACGATGAAAGGCAACCTTTCTCGGGAGCAAGAGAAAACCCTGAAATCCCCCATTCAGATTGCAATCGGGGTATTCATGCGATGATAACCTCCTTGAACAGAATTGGTAATGCAAACTTGACAGAATAGTTTTGCATGACCCACATATTAATTGATTGCATCATGAGTTACTATGCATATTGTTTCTAATCATTGCAAACTTAGCTGAGTAATTCTGCATGAGCCGATCAACTCATTGATAAAAATGCTTGCACATGTTATCTTTGACACTGTCTGACAGGCAACACATTCCCGATGTTCGAGTTACCTTCCAAAGTCTTGAAATTCATTCGGCGATTATTGAATGAACAAGTCTGGTTGTCGAGAGGCCACCAGGCATTTCTTCTAAATTCTCAGGTAAGTATATCTTCAACCTGAACCTTTCAAGAGAATGAATTCTGACGGTTGTTGGGGTACTCGAATCCATTGCGGTACATACAGGTATCCACCTTCTTCAATAAAGCATGATTTGTCTCAAAGACAGAAATGTTCGAGACCTTTTGATCTCTGCCTCTTTGGTTTATTCCTAAAGCGACAGGAGAATATAATTTGGGTTTGAACTTCTGCAGGATTCCTAGTCTTCCCAGATTTCAGAATGGCACCCTTTGAGGCAAACCAAGTCCTTCTTACAGGCAAACCAAGTCCTTCTTACAGGCAAATCAAGTCCTTCTTACAGGCAAACCGAGTCCTTCTTACAGGTATAAAGTCCTTCTTACAGGCAAATAAAGTCCTTCTTACAGGCAAATAAAGTCCTTCTTACAGGCAAATCAAGTCCTTCTTACAGGCACAAAGTCCTTCTTACAGGCAAACCAAGTCCTTCTTACAGGCAAATCAAGTCCTTCTTACAGGCAAACCAAGTCCTTCTTACAGGCAAATAAAGTCCTTCTTACAGGCAAACCAAGTCCTTCTTACAGGCACAAAGTCCTTCTTACAGGCAAACCAAGTCCTTCTTACAGGCAAATAAAGTCCTTCTTACAGGCAAATCAAGTCCTTCTTACAGGCACCAAGTCCTTCTTACAGGCAAACCAAGTCCTTCTTACAGGCACAAAGTCCTTCTTACAGGGAAACCAAGTCCTTCTTACAGGCAAATAAAGTCCTTCTTACAGGCAAATAAAGTCCTTCTTACAGGCACCAAGTCCTTCTTACAGGCAAACCAAGTCCTTCTTACAGGCAAATCAAGTCCTTCTTACAGGCACCATTCTTACAGGCAAACAAAGTCCTTGTTACAGGCACCAAGTCCTTTCTACAGGCATCAAGTCCTTTCTACATGCACCAAAGTCCTTCTTACAGGCACCAAAGTCCTTTCTACAGGCATCAAGTCCTTTCTACAGGCACAAAGTCCTTCTTACAGGCATTTTTATGGGATGACCTACCATACGGGTCAAATCTCAATGAAATTTTAAATAAGTAGAATCCTTTCATTAGGAATCTACCATGGGGTGACTTACCATACGGGTCAAATTTCAATCAAATTTTAATTGGAAGAATACTTTCGTTAGAAATCCACCATGGGGTGACCTACCATACGAGTCTAAGTTCAACCACCCTAAGGTTTTCTTATAACGAATCCTTAGGCTTTCATTTCATTTTCAAATAGCCTCCACAAGTCGGGTCTGGATCTTAACTTACACAAAGAGATATTGGAGATCAAATGTCACGACTCTTTGTATTTTCTTAGGTTGAGTCGAGTAGGATTCAGGTGTCATATCGTCTTTGAAATGAACCTCTATCGAGCTTCCTTGCAAAGAGGGGCAGCTGTTGACACCTGATTTTTAATCACCTTTTCCTTTTAAAAATTTAATAGAAAATTCATAAAAATTCATAAAATTGAAAAATCAACTTTGGGGACCTTGGCCAAGCCTAAGGAACCAACTTTGACCAAAAAATGATTTTCCATATTTTCAATATTTTTCGGTATTTTTATTTTTATTTTTATTTTTATTTTTATTTTTCAAAAATTCATAAAAAATCAAGAAAAAATGAGGAACTACCAAAATCAACTTTGGACGCCTTCGCCAGGCTTAGGCTATCATTTTTGAACAAAAAAAAAATAGTTTTTAATATCTTTTTCATTTTTTTAAAATAATTTCTTTTTTAGGAATTAGGAAATTATTTGAAAATAAAATTGCATTTAAGGCCACAAAAATACAAAAAAAAAATATTCAGTATTTTTATTTTAATTTTTTTCCTCATTTTTGGCCAAATAAATTTTGAAAAAAATTCAATCTAGAATTGAGAATTTCTTTGTTAACTTTATTTTCAGAACATTTGAAGAAAATTCTAGAAATTTCATTTTTTAGCCCTATAATTTTCGATTTTTGCATTTTTAGAGTTGTGACATTGCCTTCTAATATCCAAAATTTCGATCTCGGCCCAATGGTGCCCGAAATTCCTTAATTTTGGGATGAAAAGGGGTTTAATTAGGATTCTTGTTCTCAATTTAGCCCCTGATTTACCAAAAATCAAATTAAAAATGTTCTGGGGATGCCCATAAAAATTGCCCATGTCCGTCAACTAATCAACACGTGCTACATGGGAAAGTTACAAGGTCCGCCGGGTCATATCGCGTTCCTGATGCAAGAGAAAATGGGAAAAGCAAATGTATTCGTAAAGAACGTAGCTGATTCGGTTAACTACGTTGGACTGGAAGATATGTTTAAGAAGTTCGGTGATACCCTGTCTTGAAAAGTGGCCATGTCTGATGAAGGGAAATAGATGAGTGGAGAAACTCATCATGGAGGTGGACCGAAAGTGCAAGAGGAGCACACGCATATGCTGGAGGAAGAAATGAAAAAGTTGAGGCTCGAGTATGGTAAGCTCATTTCAGAAAAGAATTCTGAAGCATCCGTGTTATCGGCAGAGAAGAAGTTCGTATGGCATCAGTGTAACATATTGGAGATTAACTTTGACGATAAGTGAGGAGCAAAGGGGCTGAAATCGAACTTGCAAATCAGAATGAACGGTGCGCCTCCTCTGGACTCATGCTATTATTTTAATAGCAAAGCATTGGATTCTGGTTATTGACCAGATTTTAGTCGATGGGCAAGAAGGGAGCTCATTTTTGACGAGGGGACAAGAAATCGTGGGGGACACTGTTGAACTCCACCAGGAAGAAAAGAAAAAGATAGAAAAACGGGGACGAAAGGACAGCTAAAGAGAGCTGCACGGGAAAAAAGAGGGGGGTGGTCTTCAAAGAGCTGGATAGTGGGTTTTTGAAGCTTGAAGATCGGCAGAGGACGAAAAAAAAGAAAAAAAATTGAAGCAGGGGCTGGCAAACACATGGAATTCTCCAGAAAAGAGAGAGGTGAAAATTTGAAAAAAATGTTGGAGGGGGTCTAAGTTTGAGAGTCATCATGGGGATGCCGATTAAGATGAGAAGATCGAAGCGAAATCGGTGCCACCCATACAGGACAAGTGCGAATTTCGGTTCTGGACAAAGAGTTGGCGTGCGTTTCCTGCGGTGCTAGTCCCGGTGATTGTCATCGCCAACGTCGCGGTGTTCATCGTGACGATGTTCCTGAACAATTGCCCACGGAACAATCTCGGGTTCGAAGGCGGCTGTGTCGCCAAGTCTCTCGGAAGGCTCTCATTCCAGCCGCTTAAGGAGAATCCTCTCTTTGGTCCTTCTTCTGATACGTGAGTGTTTCTCTTTTGTTCGTGCGATTTCATATTTGCAATTGTTTTTGCAGCTTCTTGCGGTTGTGGAGCCTCATATTCAGCTCGAAATTGAAAAAAAATCCTCACATTGGACTCGTCGCTTGATGATCACCCTGTCCCAGTGCAGGAATGTGTACACCAGCGTGGATTCCACTTGATTTGTGAAATTTGACAGGCTGGTCTAATGGACTAAGGACAAGGTTTTCTATTGATAATTATGCCTTCCTTTGTTTCGGTTTAAGGTTTGTTTCGGCCGGTTTGATTAGCAATTTTAGGATCATAAGCTTGGCTAATTCTTCTTGCACTGAACTAGATGGTTCTCGAAAATATATCTTGTTGAATTCTGAGTTCCAGCTCGGGATTTTAAATTTTATTTTTTGGTGTTGGGTGGCTTGAAGCTGCTTATTTGAAAACTTGCTTGCTTCCTCCTTCGAAGAAGTTGGCTCATCCTAACCACGGAGAACTCGTGATTCAATCTCGGCTTTACTGAGTTGATGCAGGGTGATGTCGTGACCCAAAAGGTGAAGTAGTGAATAATCATGATGAGCTCATGTCCAACTTCTTTGCACAACCCCGTGCCCCAGAAATTTCAGCAATAAATTGAAGCTAAGTTTATTTATTTATGATTTTAGTCATAAATTAGTACAATTTGTCTACTCTCCCTATTTTCTCTGCATTTTATGTCAGGTGAAAGGAGAATTCCGCATCAATGGTAAATCCCACGGAAGTGAAAAATCGGCTCAAACAAACTCCTAAGTGTCCACCAATTTCTCAGCTGATCGGGGACTAAAAGTCCCTCTTAATTCAAAAGAGACTCTCTATATTGGGAACATAGAGAGCGAAAATCAATTATAGAAATCCCTCCCAAAAAAATGGGAGATAAGTGCTCTTTTCACTCTTCTGATTTTAGGTGCAGATTAGCACATATTTTGTATACTGACACTTCACTCTATTTTATGTCAGGAAGCCACAGCTCTATACCAATGGTCAACCCTATGGAAGCACAAAATCGGCTTGGAGGAGTCCTCAAGCGCGCACAAATTTCAAATTGTTGAATGAATTCGTTGTATTTCATTTAAAGAATTCATACCCCAGAATGGAGAGGACAAAGTCCATCCGCAATTTAAATACCTGCACCATAAATCCCAAAGGGAAGAGCCAAGCCAATGCTTAGCCTCCCGTTGGAGGTTTTTACTTACAGTAGTTAAATACCTGCAACTTAAATACCTGTACCTTAAATCCCAAAGGGAAGAGCCAAGCCAATGCTTAGCCTCCCATTGGAGGTTTTTACTTACAGTAGTTAAATACCTGCAATTTAAATACCTATACCTTAAATCCCAAAGGGAAGAGCCAAGCCAATGCTTAGCCTCCCATTGGAGGTTTTTACTTACAGTAGTTAAATACCTGCAACTTAAATACCTGTACCTTAAATCCCAAGAGGAAGAGCCAAGCCAATGCTTAGCCTCCCATTGGAGGTTTTTACTTACAGTAGTTAAATACCTGCAACTTAAATACCTGTACCTTAAATCCCAAAGGGAAGAGCCAAGCCAATGCTTAGCCTCCCATTGGAGGTTTTTACTTACAGTAGTTTAAATACTTGCAACTTAAATACCTGTACCTTAAATCCCAAAGGGAAGAGCCAAGCCATTGCTAGGCCTCCCATTGGAGGTGTTTATTCACTGTCATGTACTTCCTGTAACTTAAATTCTTGCGCCATCAGACCCCAGAATGGGTAGGCCGAGTCAAGGCCGAGTCCCTCGTTGGAGGTTGTAATATTGCACAGAAGTCGTTAGCTTGCTCCTCTTCCGGCTTCAGGGAATATATCGCATCTTCTGATATTGTATTTATATTCAGAATGTTTCGCATCGTCAGTCTTATTCAATTCGAAAATATTAAAAAAAAATATATCATTCATATGCATTTCACATAGTGTAGTTCATGTGTATTTGGTCATGTCGCATTCGCATTCATATTGTCATTGATTTATGCGTATTCATATAAAAAATTCAAAACGGGCCATCTCCACTGGCTAATCTTATTTTTAATGATCCATTCGCGTGTCGCGTCCGCATGTCCAAATTATTTATCGTATGCGGATGTCCGCGTTTGCATTTTCACGTACGCATGTTACGCATACATGTCTACGTACGCATGTCGCGTACGCACGTCCGCGTCCGCATGTCCGCGTTCTCACGTTCACGTATGCATGTCACATACGCACGTCCACGTACACATGTTGCGTATGCACGTCCACGTCCGCATGTTCGCATTATCACGTGTACGTACGCATGTCGTATACGCTCGTCCATATTCGCATGCCCTCGTTCGCACGTCCATGTACGCATGTCGCGTACGCACGTCCACGTACGCATGTCGCGTACGCACATCCGCGTACGCTCATCCACGTATACATGTCCCGTCTGTACGTCTACGTATGTACGTCCGCATTCTCACGCCCATGTATGCATATCGCGTACGCACGTCCATGTACGCATGTCACATATATACGTCCATGTACGCATGTCCGCGTTCGCACGTCTGCGCTCGCATGTTGCGCTTGCACGTTTACGTATGCATGTTCCCGTTTGCACATCCCCGTACGCATGTCACGTTGACGCGGCCACGTATGCATGTCGTGTTTGCATATTGTATTTGTGTATCTTTGCATCTACATGTCGTATTCGTACGTTTTCGGATCTGTATAATTTTATTCGTATGTTTTTGTATATGCCTGTCTATATGCACATACCTATATTCGCAAGTCCGCGTAGGTATGTCGCATCTGCATGACCACATACGTATGTCGTGTCTGCACGTCCGCTTTCGTATGTCGTATACGCATATCTGTGTTCACACGCTGTATTTGTATATCCACGTTCGTGTGCCATATTTGCGTGTCCACGCTTGCATGTGATGCATGTTCGCATGCGACACATGTTGATGTTTGCACGTCATATTTATATATCTATGCTCGCATATTCATGACTGCATGTCTGCATTTGTATGTATACGTTCGCGCGTCTGTGTGTATATATTCATGTTTTGCTTATCCATGCATCCATTAGCATCCATGCATTTCATCTAAAAAGTGAAAATACAAAAAGAGAACACCTCACTAGAGCCTTAGGAGTAAACCAAACTTGAGTTGCCAAGTTAGGATATCCATGAAATTAAGGTACCGAAAGGCATTAGTTTAATTAACTAGTGTAACCAATCCCCGAACTCACAATCTTTGGTTCGCAGAAATAAATTAGTTCTCCCGCTAATTTATTTAGGTTCTAATCGACCTACCAAGAACGATTAGTGGCGACTCCAAATTTCAAAATATTTAAACGAAAACCAAAGTCGTGATTCGGTAGGGCTTGGGAGGGTCCGCGTTAGGTTAGTCGATCTAATTAACCTAATAATCCGTTAACCCCCTTTAGAAAATAATAAAAAAAAATATTTTCAGAGGGTCGCGACAATTGACATGTTTCTAGGCCTTCCTAAGACTTCCTAAGCCTACTTTGACTGGTTTTGATGTGATTTCTCTATGAATTGGTTCCTTGATTGCGCATTTATTTCTATGATTGTGATTGATAGGATAGATACTCCCATTTGCATGAACCCATTGGACCCTCAGAGCCTACCTTACTAAATCTCGCCTGCATGAACTCCTTAGAATAGGAAAATCACTCGACATAGGTACCGAAAGGGCGTCAATAGAAAAATCGGCGTAACTAAGTCCCCAAATCCAAATCTCTGGTTTTCGCAGAATCGAACGATTTCTCCCAATCGCTCGATAGGGTTTCCGATCATACCCTCCAAGAAATGATTGGTGGCGACTCCGATGGCATGCACACTGATCACATGTCACCCGACCACACTAAGGTCGACATCGATTTAAATCTTTCCTGACGCGATTTGGTATGGGCCTGGGAGGGCCCGAGCGAAGCCCAGATACTTCAAAATGGGCCGAGCAATCCATTAGCTCCCTCGAGACCACTAATTAAAGAAAATCTCGGAAGGTCGCGACAATTCATAAAAATAAAAAAATCACAAAAAATCTCAAAAGATTTTTTTCTTAAAAAAGATATAACAAGATATGGTTTCTTAAAAATCAAATCTCATCATCTTTAGGAAGATAAGGTTTTCTAGAAATCCTATTTTATAATAAAATGTTTTCAAATCCATTTCATTCTCTAAAAAGATGTAGACTTAGGGTTAAGAGATTTTCTTAAAGTTTTTAGGGATTAATTCAAAATTAAAACCCAAAATTTTTTAAGATAATCAAAAACCATTCCATCTTCATTTTTCCATAAATTTCGAAAATCACATAAAATAAAAAAATTATAAAAAAAGAAAACCCAACAAAAAATTCACTTTTGAGTTTTAACTCAAATTCATCAAAAATTTCAGATTAAAAAATTTTCATGAAAATGGTACCGAAAGGGCGTTGATAGAAATATTAGCATAACCAAGTCCCCGAATTCATTGATCTTTGTTTCGTAGGAATAAAGTATTTCTCCCGATACTTTATTTAGGTATCTAATTATCCTACCATAAAGTGATTAGTGGCGACTCTAAGTTAAAAATCTTGCATGTTAAACATTGAACTTAAGTTGCGATTTGGTAGAGCTTGAAAGAGCTCAAACTAAGTTAGTTAATTTAATTAATTAATATGGTAATCCATTAACCTAAAATTGAAAAATCGATTTTTAGGTCGCGACAATGACATGAGGCATGAGATGGGATATGTCATCTTTATTAAAAGTGGACACGACCCTCGCACCCATTTTTTCCCATCCACATCTAGGTCGACTGGTAGGTTGGGTAGAATAATTTTTCACCTAGTGGGTTTATTATTATTTGAATTCATAAGATAAGCTTGTCAAATAGGTGGTTAAGTCATAAATGGTCTGACCCAAATTGACCTATATAATCTATTTATGACATATTTATTGCAATACAAATCTCTCAATCCATAGCCAACCCATATTGCTAAAACACTTTAATATTTAATTCAATTTAAGAAAATTATTTCTTATACATTTTTTAAAAATTATATTCCTAAAACACTATGACAATTTTTATAATTTTAAAATAAAAAAATATAATTCCCCCCCCCCCTTTTCCTTCTAATTCTAGCCGTCGTAGGTGAGGGCTATCGGCAACTCTCACCGGCAACTAGGCAAGGCGGCGAAGCACTCATCAGTCGCTAGATGGCCATTGGGTGGGGGCCTTGACCATCGCCGAATTTCATAAAATAAAAGAAAAGAAGAAAAAAAATTACAAACAAATAAAAAAAATTAAAAAATTGACCTGTTTATTCTGACTCATTTAAAAAAGTTAGGTAACTAATTTATGACCCATTTAAAACCTATTCAAGACCCATTAAGTTATTAAGTAATCAACTTATGGTCAACTTAAGCTTGTTTTTAAAAGTTAAGGCAACCCATTTATGGCCCACATCATTAAATATGGTTAAAATATTGGTTCTAGACTCATTTTTCCATTTCTATTTAGAATCTTCTGTTCTGTTACATGTGATATTATGTTAGACCACTACCGACTATTCTAAAAGTTAAGCTGTTAGAGGAATGTAACCGGTTAATATTTAACATTCTAACACAACAATTCTTGGTTTAGCCTGGCTCGCTGTATGCAGATGTGACTAGACACTTTATTTATACCCTTGACGGAGGTGATTAGAATCCGTGGGCAGCTCACACACAGTTTAGATTTATCGGTTTAGACTCGAGATGTACAAGAAGATTCAATTGGCCTGATTTGGTGAACTGAGACCATATTGTTAGTATTGGTCTCCATTTGGATACATATCAGTGGAACTAAAGAACGCATGGATAGCGTATGTAAACCAGTCAGTCATTTGATGAAAAGAGCACAGATGTTAATTAACTTGGCATGATTAATACTACTTCCCATCCTTCCCTTTAGTGTTGCGATGCATCCATACTTCTAGACTCCACCGACGTCGGCATTAGTTATCTCCTACTAAAATTAACTGAAAGGACTATATTGGTAAGCTGTCAATAGATTTAGGACTAAATTGATCAAATTAAAAAGGCTTATGACTGAACTGACATGAGTGTAATAAGTTTTGGACTTTTTTTAATATTTTTTTTCCATTATGTAAATACACATGAAGTTGTCAACTTCAATTTTGAATTTGAAAAAAGTGTAAAAAAAAAAAACCTAAACCTACTGCGATAATACCAATCTAGTCATGAACTTTTTTGCATTTGTGTTAATTGAGTCTATTTGACTGATTTTAGCAAGAAATTACTGAGGTGGATGCCAATCGTCTTACATAACATGACCAGTACTGACATGATTTTTTTATTGTAAAGCAATTTAATTTTTTTTAATTTTCTTTTCTTTACTCTTTTTTTTTATTGATGCCGGCAACCCTTGCTAGCACTAGGCAAGTGCGTTGCATTTTTCGTCGACTCTAAGCGAAGGCCGCGATGCTCTTGGCAGCCACTAGGTGATGGTGGGTGGGTCCTCACTGTGGTTGTGAGCTCTCACCAGATCTGAGTTAGGTGAGGGCATCGTGGTCCTCGAGTGGTTTGCTCGAAGAGAAAATATTGTGTGGGCCGGAGCCAATATTACTCGAATGCCGGCGAAGGTTCCTCGATATTGTCGATAGTCAATGTATCCACATGGACACATATTTGAGTTCAAGATATACTGCGTGAAGGAGCAAGACTTTTCGTCCCCCCCAACCCCACACCACCAACACCCCACAAAAAAAAAAGTAAAACGAGAAAGACTTCCACGTCAACTTTTTTACATGTTTGCGTTAAAATAAGAAGAAGAAAGAAATGGATAACGTGCAAATTGCTAGAAGTTGGCCACTTGCGAGCTTAGAAATAACCGAAATTTTATGGCATGACCTTATATAAATCCCATAAAACACCGGCCACGTGCGATCCAGCTGGATCTCATACAAGAAGCACGATTAAACCATGTCCGTCGCCACGAAACGACAGAACCCTGAAGAACGATTTCTTGTCTCCACATGAAAAAGTGGTCAACCTTCTATCCGGATAATAGCTTCGTGACGCGTTTATCGCATGCAAATCCATGCATGTTATAACATAGTTCTGAAGAAAAGCTTTAACCGTACACGCATGGTTCAAAAATCTGCGTGCTGTAATCGACACCTTTGACTTCGCCGCCTCCATCGTTTCCTTTTCTTTTCGCGCAGCCCACAGGGCCACCACCTTTACTCGTTCTCTCGAGCGCCCTATAAATATGCAGGGTCTCGTTGTCCTAAGTATAACCATCGTCCGACAGAAGTAAGAACACAAAGTGTATTTTCACTTCCATACTCATTCGCTAGTATTAATGGCGTGCAAGATGGAGAACGTAGTCCTTGTGCTTCTCTCGTCCTCCCTCTTGCGCTGGCTGATTTGAGGGTGGGCTTCTACAGCTCCACCTGTCCGCAAGCGGAATCCATCGTGCGGCAAGTCGTTCAGAAGAGATTCGGAACCGATCGATCAATCACAGCTGCCTTGCTTCGCATGCATTTTCACGATTGCTTCGTCAGGGTAAGTTACTGGCAATGTGACGAACTCTATCATTACATGTTGAATGGCATTCGTGGTAAAGTTTGTTGACTACCGCATCAGTTGATATACCAATTTTCTGAGTCAATTTTAGTATAGTCAGGATTATTCTTGATCAAATCGAGGTTCATCAGCTCAAACTTGTTAAGCACAATGATGCTGTACTATGAAGATAGGTGCTAAAATAATTTGAAAAAATGTGGTGATACGTATACTGATATATTCTCAACTCATTTATGTATGATCGTACCCTGCTAGAGAGAAAGGTATTTGGAAAATTCATATTCTACAATGTAATATGAAATAGACAGTGTAAATCTCATTATTATTTAAGGTCTCAACTAGGCCCGCCACCTCCATTTCTCCACGAAAGTAATGCCACTTACATTTTCTTCCCTCGTTTTCTTTCTAGGCTGTGATGCATCCATCCTCATCGACTCCACCGCCAGCAACCGTCGGAGAAATCCGCTGGGCCAAACTTCTCCGTGCGAGGATTTGACATAATCGACGAAGCCAAGAAGAACCTCGAAGCCGCGTGCCCGTCGACTGTGTCTTGCGCTGATATTGTCACACTGGCGACTCGAGACTCCGTGTTCCTCGCCGGAGGCCCCAGCTACAGTGTCTCAACAGGCAGGCGGGACGGTCTGGTTTCAAACCCGAACGAAGTGAACTTGCCAGGACCCACATTCTCGGTGTCTGAGGCGGAACAAGCTTTCGCGGCTAAAGGTTCACGCTCACCGAAATGGTGACTCTTCTGGCGCCCACTCCGTTGGAGTCGCTCACTGCAGCTTGTTCCAAGACCGCCTTTCCGATTTCCAGGGCACTGGAGCTCCGGATCCAACGATGGACTCGAGCCTGGTCGCGAAGCTGAAGGGCATCTGCGGGAACTCGAAAAGCGACGACCCGACGGCGTTTTTGGACCAGGGCACGTCGTTCATATGGACAACCAGTTTCTACAGACAAATTATGCAGAAGAAAGGGGTGATGCAGATCGACCAGGAGCTCGCTGTCGACAAGTCTAGTGCTGGCATCGTTTCTCGGTTCGCGTCGGATGCTAACGGGTTCAAGGAGAGCTTCGCGAGTGCGATGGTGAAGCTGGGAAATGTTCAGGTTCTCACTGGGAACGCTGGAGAGATCAGGAGGAACTGCAGGGTCTTCAATCAGCCCAAGTAATGCAATGTACATATAGTGGGAATAATTTCTTCACTGGATTAAAGCCAAACGTTTGCATAATCCAATTTGTGGAGAATTCTTTGCATGTTGCTTCATTATTTTACTTGATCGAGCGTTTCCGCAAGGGAATGTATTGTCATCGAACTTCATTGTGGATCAAGTATGCACGTTGAATAAAGAGCTTACTTTAATTTGTCTTGTTCTAAGGACTGTGCTAAAAATTTGGGTCTGTCAAAGTAGTTGTTAACCCGATAATCTGACAGTACTATTAGTTATTTATGACCACATGATCTCTTAATTAATAAGTACTTCATGCAAACAAGCGTTGATGGTGTGTGGATCTGCGGTTGAGATTGTACTCTCCCGAAAGTACTATGAGGAAAGCATCTCTCATCTCTAAATTATTGCCAATTAATGAGTTCGGCAGACCATAAGTTTGTAAAGGCCAAGCCCCCTCAAAAGAAAGCCCGATGGTTGTTGAGCCTGATCTAATAATTCCCCCCTCGACCCATCGCAAGTGTTTAGGCCCAACCCATTCTCTGACCACACACAATTGCAGAGTTCATACTTCGTGAAGCAACATCTACCTTAAATTTGGTCATGTTTTTCTTTTAATTACATTCGCACAATCAATTGTGATGTGCTCCATTCGTAATTTCGAAATGACGCGACTTGGTAGAGCAAAAATGTGATAGAAACACATAAGAATTTTTGCCGAAAATCGATTCTAATTTACTCTATGCTTTAGTTTCAAGTCAATCGAGAGGTTTCAGTTGATCATATAATGATTACATTAAACTCATACTTTTCTCAACACTCAACCATTACCTTGGCACTACTTTGGTTTGTGCGCGTGCCAAGCTACATGGCGACTCAACCACGAGATAAGGCACTAGGCCTAGAGTTGGATGGAACATGAGATTTGGCTAGCGAAACTCGTCAACCTCAAACCTCCGTATAGATAGAAATTAAAAAAAAGAAAAGAAAAAGCTGATCGATCATGTCGATATATCCGAACTTGTATGATGGATTGTGATGGTTTCTCATCCATTCCCTCCTAACCAGTGTCGAGAGAAAGACTAGGTGTTTCTTGTTGTATCCCCGTATCTTCGATGCAAAGTCTAGTGATTTCGAAACTCTATGCACAAAGCTACAAGACGAATAAAAATCGAGCGATCAATTGTTTCCGACGTATTAGGGGGTTTGCAGTGTTGGCCGCCCCCTCCCAACTTTTTCCAGGAGAGAGAATTGCTTCGTTAATACCTACCATCAATGTCTTCTCTCTCGACCCCCTAAATCATAACCTAAAATTGCATCACTCGGAATACGTTCTACAATGTAGGTTTAATTAGCGCAACTCACCTCTCATCTCTCAAGAACACGTCCAGGAGACCGCTTTTTGTGATCACTATCATTTCGTTTTTAACTCGACGAAACTTCTAACGAACCTAAGTAAGTCCTTAAACTACTTTGTCTAAAGTTTCATTCGGACCTCGGGATCCCTCAGATGTAAAACACATAGAGGGTATTCCCGCCAGCAAGGAGAAAAAATATATGATCTGCAACAATGGGTACAAAGCATACGGACACCGACACGTTAAAATAAGAAAAAGTATTCGTAAAACTTGACGTCATTGTATATCAAACGGACAGGCCGCAGGGCCCTTGTAGGAGAGCAATCTTCTTTTGATCACCATCATTTTGCTTTTAACTCAGAAGAAACTTCCGCGAAGAAGTTGAGTGCTCGTCACGAGGGGGTTGTCTGCAACACTTAGCTTTTAATCCCAATCAAAAGTCGGTCACGTTACAAAATCATCGTGGGGATTAAAGCATGGGATTTGTCATTGGGCCGTGCTGATGATATTCTGCGGGAATGGAGGGCAAAAGCTGCGCTGTGTCAGGCTCGAGTTGAAAGAAAGCGAGACAAGGACCCTTCCTCGCCATTGATTGGAGTCGTCGATCAATGAAACGCGGAAGGAACAAGGGATTGCTTTTGCAGGTGTTAAGGAAACATTCGACATGGATCGTGGCGTCATGTTCTAAGAGGTAATTAAGGTCGACACTCAGTTCACATCAAGGGTTTAGGTGGAGTTCTATGAACGACAATTCCTCTTTTAAGTTCCAAACCGTCGAGAAAGGAACCAATTGTTAGTACATCGAAATTTGCAAGTCGGACATCATTAACGACATCAAATAGATAATGAAAGGCATAAACATGATGATGTTGCATTGGCAAGAAATTGGCAGAGCGAAGATGTGAGGCAGAGAGTTGGATTTCTAACTTGTTGATACAATGTCAAACAATCATTTTGTCAAGAAAAGTTAACCTGTAAAGGAAAACACACCGTCAAGTAGGAATCATTTCATGTTAGGATTATGAACCAAATTTTAACACGACTCTTAAGTTGGTTCGTGAGGTTAACACGGATTCAACGAACTTCTGATTATGACGCTATTAGTTGTCTAGGGGTCTAGTGTCTCCTTCTTGGGTCGGAAACATAATTTGGGGCCAACTCACTTTTCTAAATAAATTTAATGATTTGTAGTATTAGACAAAGATTTTTAGTGTCGGCATTATGCCTTGATAAAGTACCATGCCTATCTTCAACACTATTATGGTGTGTATGGTAGACTTTGTTGAAAAATTACCACAAAAGTCTTAAATCTATCATAACTATGCCAATTCCTTTCTAAACTTTTTTTTGGGCCAACTTAGTCCTAATTTTTTTTTTCAATTTAGTCCTAAACTTTTTGCAATTGTGTCAATTCAGTCAATCTAACCAATTTTAGCGGGAAATCAATAATTTCCTTTTTTTTTTTCCTTTCTACTTTTTTTTCTTTGTACTTAAGCCGGCGAGGGTGTTGCAGCGCTCACCGGCCCTATGAGTGCCGCAACAACCTCTCTCGATCTAGGCAAGGTCTAGGTGAGGGTCGTGACGGCCTCTCTCGATTTGGAGGAGTTCTGGCCCTCGCCTATGCCCTCTCCTGTGGCTAGTGACCCACTGGTCTTAAGTTCAGAGAGGAAAAAAAAGTAAATAAAAGAAAAGGGAAAAAATTATAAGAAACTCAAGAAATTAAAGTACTTTAAAAATTGGCCACATTTATGATTTCTGGCAACATTGGCTGGTGGATTAAATTGGCACAAATGTAAAAGAGTGGGAACTGGATTGATACTATTATAATAAATTTAGACCTTTTTGGTAGATTGTCATAGTTATATGAGGCAGATAAAACTCATATCCGACAGGTTTGAGGCAAGAATGAAGTGAATTCTTGTCCAGCATGCAAGGCGGTAATGGATAGTGTAAGCCCTACCTCCACCTTCGACTACTCCCTTGACCGCGATTCTACACTTAAATTTGGAAATTCCCATTATATGCTAGTTTTGTTCGTATTAGTTTTATTGAATTGGTAAAATAAAATTCCTTATTTTTCCATATATTCCAATATAAGCATGATAATTCACTAGTAATTTATTCCCTTTTTTTTTGGGTAAGGTAGTAATTTATTCCCTTTTTATCATCACTTAAATATATAAATTTCCCAAATTGCACTTTTGCAATTATTTCTTTTATTTTCTCTTCTTATTTTTTTTTAATAATAAGCACTATCACCTTTCTTCACTAATACCATTTCATCTTCACATCAAAGGCTTAAGCATCGCTTCCTCTATGGTGTCATGAGGCAGATAAGGCGAGGAAATATGCATGCTCAACGAGTATTACTTTCTGGGTGGGAGATGGGGCATGGGATGGGATAGGCCATCTGTATTAAAAGTGAGCAATAGTGTCAAGAAAATCCTAAACTTATTGTATTAATGTCAATTCTGTCCTAAACCTTTTATTAGTGCAAATTCAGTCCTAAACCTTTTACATTTGCGCTAATTTAGTCCTAAGACTTTTTGTATTTATGTCAATTCAGTCAATTCAGTCAATTTTGACTAGAAAATCGCTAACGTGGAAGTCAAAAGTCTTATGTGGCACGGCTGGCACTGATGTTGACATTTTTTAATGTTATTTAAATTATTTTAAATGATTTTTTAAAAATATATAAAAATATTGAAATAAAATTAAAAAAATGTCTACATTAGTGATACCCATTCCATGTAGGACAACGATATCCACGTCAGTGATTTTCGATCAAAATTGATCGAGTTGACTCAATTTGTACTAATACAAAAGGTTTATGATTGAATTGGCACCAATAAAAAAGATTTAAGACTGAACTTGCATCAATAAAAGGTTTGCGATTGAATTGGCACAAATGCAAAAGGTTTAGAATTGAATTCACACTAATGCAATAGGTTTAGAACTTTTTTGACATTTTTTCCATTAAAAGTGGATATGACTCTCACGCCCATTTTGTTCTAATGCCATCTAGGTGGAGTATCACATGGGTACGATATTTTTTTTTGTTCTAGTTAATATTTTGTGCAATCCTCAAACAAAATATGCATATTCTTGATACAAGGATCAGATATGCCCGAATTGAATCTAGGGGTGTGCATGATCCAAGCTAGTCCGACCTCGATATGGAACTGATGACCAAACCGATAGTTCCGATCTCCAAATTTGCTAACATAGCTGCTAATAGAAATCTAAACTAATAACTTCCAATCTTAATCATCCAATCTAATAAAACATATATGATTATCATACAATTATTACTTGAGTACTTATAATCCTAAAATAATGAGAAAATACTAAAGTAGGAAGAAAAATAATTAAAACAATTGAAACATGATTATGCTTCTGCATCGTTCTCTTCGAGTAAAAAAGAATCAAGCTTAAAGTGAGAATACACTTGTACTTAACTGAATCCAAGTGCGAACAACATAATGGGTTTGCATAATATTGTCAAGATAAAATATAAATTGAGTCAAGACAAATCACGATCAGAGATTGCATATTAACAAAAACGATCGGAGGCTGCGTTGTAAGGACAAGACGTAAATGTCGAGCAAGAGGAGAGGAGTGGGAGTAGAAAATGGGGAAATCAGGTTAATTAGTTCTTAAAAAATTTCTATTTTTTCTATTTCTATATATTCTGGGCTGTTCGGTCCGATCCGATCCACCATGGAATTGGGGATCGGACCACTCCCCTCAAGGACCGGACCAATTCGGCTGGTCCGGACTACGTTGCTCACCTCTTATTGAAAGAAATAAAAAAGAATAAAGCAATAACAAAAGCATCAAAGAAAGATCGAGAGAGGGGAAAGAAAGAACAGTGTGGCATTGCGAACGGAAACCACTATGGTGGGTCACATTATTCTTAGGCTGATCCATAGTTACAACAATACGTTTTAGACTTCTTGAACACAAATCAATTCCAGGGTTTCCTTTCTTTTCCCTTGTAGAAGTCGCTGCCTACAGTGCTAGAGAGAGAGAGACCTTTCCTTCTCTATCCCTCCCTCCCTCTTTTCTCTTTTCAAGCCCTTTATATTTCTTTTCTTTCTGGATCTGTTCTATGAGTTTGTGTGTATGAATAAATGTTTGCAGCTGATCTTGGAAATACGTGGAGATCACTTCGACCATTCGTTTTGTCGATAGTCACTAGGGAGGATGTTGTGACGTGACTCTACAACTCCTCTAAGATTAGGTCGCTCTCCTCTCTCAATTTGGATTTGGGTCAAGTTTTGGGGGTTTCACTCTTCCAAGTTATATCTAGATATAGACTTGGGAGTTCCTTACATATATTTGATCTATGTTCTTACAACATTTTGATATTGATATTTCTACACAATGATGGTGATGAGGATATTGAACTTAGATACGCACTACAAGGCGTTGCAAATTGAGTGGGAGATCTTGGCATGTTTTATCATTGAATCTGATAATTGACAGCTGATATTTACAATGACAATTTTGTTCTTGAGGGATAAGAGTGTACCCTTAGCTATAGATTGTGCTTTATTTGTTCCAGCTTTTGCTTTGTTATGCAATTATTTAGGTTTTTTTAGGCTTAAAAATCTTTTATGTACTTCTCAACTCCTCGAATATTATTTAATATATGAATGGCATCTTTCTTTCGAAAAGAAGAAGAAGAAAAGAAAAGAATACAAATCAATTCCACCAAATCTGACTTCCTTCAGATGTAGTTTAATGCACATAATACATAGCATTAACATTAGAGAAAACAATTGTAAGTGATAAGCTCTTCGTGCAATGAAACTGGATCATCATAGCTAGACTCTAAAGTGCCC
This sequence comes from Psidium friedrichsthalianum, assembly GCA_019149425.1. Classification (NCBI taxonomy): domain Eukaryota; kingdom Viridiplantae; phylum Streptophyta; class Magnoliopsida; order Myrtales; family Myrtaceae; genus Psidium; species Psidium friedrichsthalianum. The sequence goes on along the minus strand of JAGVVM010000565.1, from coordinate 43,684 downwards.
AAGGTTAATCATTCACCGCATTTATGCAGAAAAGGGAGAATTGTCTTTATGCTGAAGTTGACGTGGAGCAAAACTAAAAAGCCTACAAATATGTGATTATTGGGCCACTACACTGATTATTCCCGGGAATAATGCAAGGTTTTAAAATGCACAGTCAGAATCAGGAGCAGATGATGTATGATTACAATGATTGCTAATGGTAAGTAATTATATATTTATAGTAGAGGAATATATGTTCTATGGACCACCAACGAAAGGGCTAAGCACCTACATGGCAGGAACCATGTACCCTTAATTTCATATAAGAGTGCGTGGACAATTACAAAATATTGACTCCAAAGTCCAAAGCATTAGTAATAGGAATCTCCTCTAAGAATATGCTGGAAATAAATTGAAATGTATACTGAAGTTCACGAAAAGGTTTAGGCTATGCATCTTTAAAACTTACACCACATATTATTGTTAAGTAAGCATCAAGGAAAAGAAAAAGAAAATTACCAAAAAAGTTACGTCAATTTAGTTTGGCCAATTAAATTCTAAACATTTGATAATTTGCCAACTTAGTTCTTTCGATCAATTTTAACTGAAAATCGCTGACTGATAATCTAGTTAGCGACAGCCATCTTACGTGGCATGATTTGTGTTGATATGGACCATTTTTTAGATTTTAAATAATTTTTCTGAATTTTTTAAAAATTTGTCTTTATCATTTTCTTTTCTAGCTCTAGGTGAACAAAGTCATCAACCGACCCTCCCTTGCATAGGCGAGGCCCAAAATCACAACCCTTAGTGGCCACGGGTGAGGGTTGGCCAGCGAGGGCCGTGTTGTGGGTCGTCAACCCTAGCCCAGATCTAGGTGAGGGCGTCACGGCCCTAACTAGCCATAAACAAGGGTCGCCAGCTCTCGTCTAAATCATGCGAGGTTTTCCAGCCTGAGTTTGGAAAAGGAAGAAGAAAAAGAATGAAAGAAAAAACTTTTAAAAGATAGAAAGAATTAAAAAATTATGAAATTGTCCACATTAACGCTAGTCATGTCATGTAGGACTATTGACACTGACTAGATTGTTAAATCAGCGATTTTCAACAAAAATTGGCTAGAAAAGACTAAATTAGAAAACAATGAAAAGATTTTAGACTAAATTAACTGAATTGAAAAGTTTAGGACTGAATTAACATAGGCACAATACGTTTAGGATTTTTTTGGTAGTTTCTATGGAAAAATGTGCATTATATGACATAAACTCTCTCCACCTATCACTTTAAGTTTTTTAATTGCATTGATTTGATGTGATTGCATAGGTTGCGCAATTCTAAAACAAATACATTTAGGAGCGAGAGAAAATGGACATATCAATCAATATAATGAGAGTACTCTTCCGGACCAATCACACCGGATATTATTGCTATTGTTAAGTATCCACCTATAGAATAGCGTGATTATTGTTAAAATGAAATTCCCGCCCATTTGCTTATTGGTAAATAATGATCATGAAATATTTGGGGTGTGTTGTTTGGGGAAAAATTTCATGCTAAAGAAAAATACTTTTTGGGTAATCTTCTTCGAGAAAATGGTCATTTTTCCTTTGTTTGGTGATATTTGATTGAAATATTTTTTGATATTTGGATCTCATTTGAAAAATGATTTCAACCTCATGACTTTATCTCAAGCGCAAAGAAAATTTGAAATTATTTTTTATTTTTATTATTTTTTGATTTATCTTATCTTATTTATTTTATTTTTGTTCATTGTTCTTTTTTTTTATCCTTCTTGCTTCACTGGTCGTAGGCCCTCGACGATGGCTGATGACTGGCCACATGAAGCCAAGCCTGCCAGCCTCAGACAAGCTCGAGCTTGCCAAGCAGCTAGCGAGGCTCGACCTCATGTGGTCTATCGCTAGCCATTGCCAAGGCTGATGACTGACAGAGCAAGAAGGAAAAATAAGAATAAATTTAAAAATTTAAAAATTGAAATATCCATCCAGGAATTGTTTTCAGCTGTTTAGATTTAGGAATTCAATTGAATTCCATTGCTTGAAAAATGTTTTCTGTTGACTAAGTTATTTTCAGCAAACTAAGCGGGTGAAAGTCCGGAAGACTAATTCCTAAAAAATATTTTCACTCAAGCAAACACACCCTTAAATTTTTCATTCAAAATGTTCGTCTCCTTATAGCAAAATTAGTTGCGCACATACTGATCAGCTAGGGTCTACTGCTATTCGAAAGATCGCATCTCTCATTGAGACAATGCTTAAACTCTGTACCTTCCACATTTGGAAGGGCAAACAAAATAGAAAGAGAAAGGCGAATTCAAAACTTTATAGGGGAAGTGAGATTTTCCCTGAATTTCAATTGCTGATTTATTTTTTTTATATTCTTTTTCTGTCCTATTGGCTTAGCAATTCGTGGGGTAAGTCAAGACAAAGTCAAGAATTATTGCCCATATCGATCCCATCAAACTCCCACCTTCCATCATTACCACATTCGGATGGCGATGCAAAGAATTTCAAAAGTTCAGGCAGGAGCGACAAGAGAGACATGGTGGCCTAATTGGCCCCTCCATTGGGGGACATCTTTTGTTTAGGAAGCATGCTTGCTTGCTTTTACATTTTCCATGGAAGATGGAAAAAGATACCCAAGATTTTGCCAACATGCAACACAATAATCAACCTCTCCGAAAAGTTAATTTAACTATCTGAAAATTGCTGCCATGGAGGTTCTTTTTCTCTGATTTGTAACTTGATTCGAGAATATAGAGTCAAGTAAACTCTGGTCATTTGCTGGAAATGTTGAAGGTTGGGAGCTTCGACATCGATTCTTGGGTGAAATGAAATGACATACTTGCATTAACAAACCCCAAAGTCAAAAAGATTCATTGACTTTGTTCCATCCAACATGGTTTCCTGGATGAAATGTCCATAAATCTAGCAGGCCTAAAATTGGGAAAAAAATTATAAAAAAATCCTCTCAATAAAAAATTAGCATCCTCAACTCACTAGTTTTGTTTTTTTCTATCTCATATATTTCTTGGATGGCGTCTTTTAATTTTCTCCTAATTGATTTCATGACTTATGCAGTGCCCATTTATTTAGAAAACTTGTGAGATTTCCCACAAATTAAAGGTTTATGTCTCATCATAAACACAATCTTCCTCCTCTACACTTTACAAAAATTTATCTTTTTTCCTCTAAGATTCTTTCTAAGTTTTTCTAGCAAAAAATGACATTCAATATGTTGAAAAAAAATGTTGAAATGCATCGACTATCTATCAATCATTTACAGTCACACAAAAGCGACTATTTTGATTTACTCCGACTCTTTAAATGGCTTGGGGAGAGAGAGAAGCTTGGAGGTTTTGAGGATTTTTAAGTTAGAAACCATGGGTCATCTGTTCAATCCCGCAAACTACGTGTAAATTACTATGTGCTAGGATCACTTACCCAAAGTTAAAATGCCCAATTGTTATGATTCACAAGATTTTGAAGGTTTTCTATAGGCTTTTAAATAGTCAAATCTGCAGGCATGCTCGGGATCATAGAAAGAAAAATGAGAGACCCCACAAAAGTCTTTTCTTCTTCAGATGAAAGACGAACACAAATCAGATGGCCAAGAAAGTGGGATGCGATAGTTTTCACATACTACCGACCAAAACAGTACATCCCTCTCGTAGGTGAGAGACGTATCAAATCAATCGCACGAAAAAGCTAATCAAAATAAGAAAAAGAACAAATAAAAAATAAAGAAATGGCCAGGGACTGAGGTTGTGTGAAAACCACACTAGGGAAGGCAAACAAACAAGGCTGACAATAACAGTGAAGATTCCTCTGCTCACTTTCCCGCCCCATGTCAGCTCAGTAGGCAGTTTTCCATTTATGGATACACTCCAAAGCCCTAGACCAACCTTATAAAAGTCACCGAAGTGGTAACCTACCCAACCTCCTCCTCCTCCTCCTTCTCAGAGAGCTTTTTCTACCTAAGTTTAATAAAAAAATCATGTCTTATTGGTCCTAATCTATGTTTTCCTGGAGACCCAGACTCCGAGAGACCTTCGTTCTGCTTTTGGCACGTAGAAACCCTCTTGAAATGTAACTCGAGACATAGATTGATCGATTGCAAGTGCATGAGGTTCAGTTTCTTAATCATTTCATGCTTTTGAGTCAAAAGATTTACGAAATTGTGCGATTCATGCAGTAACATGTTATCAAGTTCAATACCGGTAGTTTACCGGTAATATAGGAAATAGAGTCATCAGATCCACCATTGGCGAGGGCCAGAGAGAGGGTGTTTGGATGTTGCAGCAATGGCTCAGTGGGGGTTGGGTGTGATGGCTGACAATAAGAACTAGTCAATTAGGATAAAGAAGAGAGATTGGAATTAGGGTTTTGTTTGTTAGATGATTTTGGACTATCGATTTCAAGAGAGTTGATGTGTCATCTATAAGACAAGTGAAATTGGAGATTCGCTATCATTTAGGGTTGGTCCTCCTGAAAATTCTTAAGCTTGCTTGTTGTTGAAATTCAGAAAAGGTGTCCAATATGACCATTCCCAAATTGCAGAAGAACTGAAAATACAATTGATATAAAGGTAGCTAATTTACAATATAGTGTTACTCAACTCGAGCTCTTTATGTTCCCAGTAAAAATGGAAAACATTTATATGTGCGGAAAAAAAACATGCATAATGAAGGATGAGAGAGTGCAATAATTCATTGAAGAAAAATGAGTTTTAGTTGTTGCGGGATGGGCAAATTATTAACAAAAAAATTAGCATTTCGCGGGGAGATTTGTGCAACTACACACTGCTTTTATTAACTAAGGTTACTGTCATTACCAATTCATTCATAATTCACTAACGTATGGCACCATATTCACAAAAATATTTAATGGAAAAATTTTTAGATCAATGATTGCTTTTAGTTTTTCTTATTAGGGCAAAAGCCACCAAAAACCCATATTATGCTCAATGTGACGCATTTAACCTAAATTTTTTTGGTGAGACCAAAAATCCCAAATTTATACTTGTGTGACTCACTTACTCTCCGTCAAATTCCATCCAATAAAGACTATTAAAAATCTTCCTATATAGATGCTGAAAAGCAATGGTGTTAACACCGCGTCTACGTGGCTCAAGTGAAATAATAACGACGTAATTTTGGCTGAAAAATCATTTGACGGAACCTTGACGGAGGTAAATGTGTCACAATGAACATAATTTGGGGTTTTTGAAGTCACAAAAAAGAGGGTAAATGTGTCATACTTTAGGTTTTTTTTCGCAGCCTATTTCCTTCTTATTAAACAGAGATATAGAGATTGCGACATCAAATTGACTTATAGTTGCCAAGTGGAGCTCTACTTTGACTGTAGAACGGCTGTCACGAGATCTCGGAGCAAAATATTCTGGATAAAGTTAATGCAGCCCGTTTCATATGCATGTTGAAGCCTCTTTTTGAAGATTATTATATGTCCACTATTTTCCACAATTGGAAAAGAGAATCCATTAAAATCCATTAAACTCCAACTACCATTTTAAGTATTGAACATCACCCACTTTTTCAATTATCATTTTAAGAAGAATAATCCAATATGTGACTATCATGTTAGGCACATAAATCCACTTGCTCTGATTATCTTTGTATATAAGATTATTTTGATTGGTGGCACTTTTTTTTTCCTGATCATTATATTCTGAATTTTCGGCAGATTTTTGGCCATTTCTCGAGCAGAATGGATCGCTGCATCAAATCAGTTTTGTACCTGATCGTTCCCTGCCACTTGAGTTGACATCCATAATTGTTTTGTTGGCTTTTGGTTAACGAGGAGTTTTTTTATCCAATTAAAATTAATAATTTGGAGTTTTGAAGAGTTGAAAGGAAAAAGAAAAGGAAAGAAAGAAAGAAAGAAGGGCTTCATCTGTAATATCCAGTCATATGCTTCCTTATCGACAAGATTTTCCAAATGATTGAGCAAATATCTTTAACAAGTTTTTATATAATGGACGGATATTACTTCATGTCCTACAAACTTATGCCTCCTATTCCACAAGCAAATGCAAATTTCAATCACATTAAAAGCAAGAAACACCAACCAAGAGAAGCTAGGGCGGGAATTTCTCAGAAGAGGGAGCGTCGAGAGTTGAAACCGAGGATTATCACTAAAGTGGATAAATTTCAAGTTGACCTATAAGGAAGAATATGTACGTGCACTAGTCACTCGAGATTAAAAAAAAAAATCAAAATGTGACATGTATCAGACATAATGTGAGCAATACAACTATTAGGCATATGCCTAAACCAAAGGAAACACTGTTAAACATATGTTGCAATTGCTAATAAATCCAAAAGGGGTGCAACAACATGTTCGTCGATGATTAGCTAGCTGGGAAACACACAGTGCATGATCTTTTGCTAAAGAATAGGGAGACACTAGCACATGTACTCTGGCTTGTCCTTTTTAACTGGACATCCCAACACTCCAAAGCACAAAACGCCGGGTTCCAGACAAATCATGCTAGATTTATCACATATAATACGACCCAATTTGGAGTTTCCTGCATCATTCTGTAAATTAAACTCATAAAATCGAAATTTCATGTTCTTTTTTGTCCCAGAAATGCTCAAACAATGTAGTATACACATACACCCGTCTCCTTTTTGGGAGGACCATTTTGTTTGTTTTTTTCCCCAACAATGCAAGCAAAAAAAAGCTGTGTGTTGCCGCACAGTCATCCCAGTCCAACCATTTCAGGGCTTTACGAAGCTAAGGGGAGAAAGTACCAGGTTACTTCGAAAATCAAAAAGAGATGCATGAACAGGGAGTGACCATTGTCTATTCGCTCGGCCCGTGTTGGTTCAAGTATAGAAGATAGCGACCGAAACACAGCGCCGTACGAGGGGGTGTGAATCTAAATCTAATCCAAAGGGAGAATCCTTACGACCGAAGGCAAAACATCTGCAGAGCTGCCTGTCAGAGGGACAGAAACCGCGTCTGAGACGCAAAGTCGGTCGCTGTTTTTTTTTCTCTTCTCTCTCTTCTTCTTTTTTATCCTATTTTTTGCAACCCCACCCCCCTCTTCTTTTGTACCTGCATTAATAATTATATTATAAGGTATAAGTGACAATTACCTCCAGTGTAATCTGTATGAATGGGGATGAGAGCAAACTGTTCGACTTTTGAGCCACCCTTTGAGACTCTTCACCCTCCTCTTTTTTATTATTTCAAAACTCTCTTTCTTTGTTTTCTTGTTTTTCTTACTTTCCTTCTTCCTAATTTAATGTTTTCTTGCGGAGGGGTTCTTAGGGTTTCCACTGTAAGCCATGTTTGCTCAATGTGATGGGGTAATAAATATGGCGCACGGTTTCTTGACCATTCTTGTTTGAAAGAATGATAGGGTTTTTTTTTTCTTTTGGGTGCGACCCAGCTTTCCATGCATAGCTTCACATGCACTTGCTCGCCAGAGAAACGAAAACCCTAGTTTTTTTTTTCTGCCCTTTATACACGTCTTTGACATTTACCATTCTGACCATATCTTCCTAGTTATTTTCCCATGCAACCTTAAAAGAGAATATGGTGGAGTTTTTAAACAATCCTGAGTACTGAATCTGATCTCCCAAAATGATTGAATCCAATTTGAGCTGAGATTGTTTGTTTGGCCCGCTGCTAGATTGTGATTTTTTTTGTGAGTTCTTGATACACCATCTGTTAATTGTTTACTGATGCTGCACTGTACCGTTAATAGTTCCCGTGCTAAAAGAAGTGTTTAGTTGTTGTACAAAAGAAATCCATCGTTGGACAACATGCCCCGACTCAGATTCACACCAAGCTCCGTATAGCCTTATCCGCACTGATAATGTCGATGTCGCGACCACGTATAGTCCCGAGCACACCAAATCAGGATTCCATGCGTCTTGTTGGAACGGTACTTTGAAACAGCATTTAGTGATCTGACGCAAGTAAATGCGAGCCAAACTCCCAAAGAAATCACTTTGGAAGATAAATGGAGGTGGATCTATTTTTGCATCAAGAAATAGGTCAGTTTTCATCTAATGTAAGACTTGAGGTACAATGCTATAAGTAAATCAATCGGAAGTGGCGCTTTTTTCTTGAACACGTATACATGGGAACTATCTTGAGAAATGATCTTAACCTTAGAGACATCAGCATCCTATACCGGCACATTACATACGAGGGGGTTTTTTAAAAAGTTTCCCACTAGTACATTGGGTGCCTATACGTTAAAGATGTAGCTAGGGTGAAAGAAATTAATTAGTGGGGCTAAATAATGTAGTAATACGTATCCAACTCAGATTCCATCGGATGAACGCTAAGGATCTTTGAGTGGTGCATTATTGTTTATAACGGTAAAGTTTAGGACTATGGCCAAAGTGCAATACATTCGGACTTTTTGGACCAAAGAGGGAAGTTCAGACACATACGAACCCAAAGCAGGAGAGTCCTAAGAGGAGAACCTTGATATGGTTATGAATCACTAACTTTGAGCTGACCTATGCACAAATCTCCAAAGAATGCTTCAATTCCAGAGTCCATTGCTCTAGGACTGGTCCCCAACGTCCTTTCCGTTTGCATTCCTACAACGAGATCGTACAATTTTAGCCAGCAAACTGAGTAGAAAAACAAGAAAACAGCATGGTACCCACAATTTTCTTCGAAGGAGTACCAAGTTGCATCTCAAATTAATAGCTCCGATGTCCTCGAAGTATGGTCATTGGTCCCAATTGACTCGATTTCAACTTGGTTCGGCCAGATCATCAAAGCCGGAAAACCTTGGAGGGCCACAGAGAGAGAGAGAGAGAGAGAGAGAGAGAGAGAGAGAGAGAGAGAGAGGGAGATGAGGTAGCTTTTCTTGAACTGCATGTTCGGCTTTCATCCTCAGGGGAAACATGCTGACGCCGACCTTCGCTTTATCGTCACTTCATGTTGAATTTGAGAAGGTCTCGACGATGATTATGTCTCTCTCCTCTCCACTGTGAATTTTTGACAATGAACTAGGGTTGTCGGAGTGGAGTAAGTTGACTTATAGAGAACATATACATGTGGACCGAAAAAAAAAAACCACACCCTCGCTTTCCTTTGAACTACATAAATATATCTTTTGTCCCCACACACTTTGGTACATGAACAAGCGAAACCTAGCCATGAGTTTGGTGCATGTTGTGGTGCCAAACAACAAGGGTGAAACCGTAATAATTCCATGGAAAACATGACATTCCTCCCTTTTGCCCTTTATATAGATCTCACTTCTCTTTAGACATTTCGGTGCAAAGTTCAGAGTCGCCCCACGCTATTAATTTTTCTGTCTTCCTTTGCCTTGGTTTTAGCAGCTTCTCAGGAACTATAATATATTTTTCTCTCTTCCTCTTGAGTGATATTGTTTTTGGTTTTAGCTTCTTGTTTACTTTGGGGTGGTCCTCCTATGGAAGATCAAAGCCAAGACCCTAATGGCAGCCGGGCCACAGCCACGAGAGAGGCAGTGCGGCGAGCCGGTGCGGTCGCGGTGGACCCCGAAGCCCGAGCAGATCCTGATCCTGGAGTCCATCTTCACAGCGGGATGGTGAACCCGCCCAAGGATGAGACGGTGCGATACGGAAGCTGCTCGAGAAGTTTGGCGCGGTCGGCGACGCCAACGTCTTCTACTGGTTCCAGAACAGGCGGTCCAGGTCCCGCCGCCGCCAGCGGCAGATGCAGGCCGCCAGCCTTGCCGCAGCCTCCGCGGCCGAGCAGAGGAGCAATAATTATCAGGGCCAGCAAGCTGATGGTGCAGTTCATCATCAGGGTTATGATGGGAGTTCGAGTTCCAACATGGGTCTCGCATCTTTTGGGTCACCATGCTCATCCTTTTCTAATTACAGTGCTTATGGGTCAGCATCTTCTTCTTCTTCTTCTTCTTCTTCCTGCGGAGTCATGAGCCAAGAGGCTAGCGACAGTTCTTTCCAAGCTTAATGGGTCATCATCAAGTGGGATTTCCTGAAAGTGACCAGAACTGCACTACGGGTCTAACTTCTTCAATCTTGTGCCATCCTGAGGCTCCAAATATGCACTATCAGCAATCTGGTAAATCGATTGGGATAGTGTCCTTCAATCGTGCCTTTGCTTCTCTTTTTTTTTTTTTTTTGGTTGGTACCTGCAAGGCTCTAACAGAATTTTATTTTAGAGCTTAGCTTGGTTTTGCTCCAAAATTAAGTTCCCAGAATTTTCTTGTCACCATATGTTTAAGACCTTAGCACTTGGTACTCTTCTTTTCAAACTTTCCACAAGCTTCCTATACCAGAGAAAAAACCAGTTCACTAGGTTACTCAAGAGAGAGATTTGGCTCAACTCATGAGGTTGCAAAACTTTATGACTATAATAGCTTCTGAGAGCCTAGAAAACACATCCATATCATAGAAACTTGCCATAATCCCTCTCTGGGTTATTTCAATTTAGTTCACATGCGGTACCCTAAGTTTCCCTCTACAGGATACAGTTTTCCCTATTTTCTTTTCCTACAGAGAAAGTGACATCCGAAGAGCATTTTTATATGCTTGAATAGTTCGTAGTCGGCAAAATTTGCGCATGCTGTTCAGAAGAATCGAAAAACAAAACTCTGACAGGGGTTCATCTGAATGCCTTATCTAAACAAGCAGACTGATCCATACTAAAACGCGTGACGGCGTAGATAATTTCTTTGATAACTTTCTTCATAACAAACAGGTATAAATTTCACTAACCCCTTTCTTGTTTTGTGCTTGGTATGCGTATCTTCACAGGAATAATCACAGTGTTCATCAATGGCGTCCCAACAGAAGTCCCAAGAGGGCCACTTGACATGAAGTCAGTATTCGGCCACGATGCGATTCTGGTTCACTCTTCTGGTCTTCCCGTTCCCACAAACGAGTAGGCTATTTGATGCAAAGCTTGGAGCATGGTGAAAGTTACTTCCTGGTAATTCAATTATGTTGGCAGATATATGCACATCATGTAATTTATTATCTTGTGCAATAAATCCCTGTGCTAAACATGTAATTAACTAATTCTAATTAACTAAGAGGAATTTGAGGGCTAGTTATGATGTTTAACCCATTTCCACTTCTCCAAGAAAAAGATTAAACATCAGTTAGTACAATTCTGCAAATTACCATCTTGTCCTAATTACTGGACTGTGTAGCTCCCAATTTATGGTCTCACCAGCATCACAAGAACACTAATTACTCAGTGAATATGTCTTGAATCAACGAATAAGCAGTTAGAGACAATCATAATCACCACCTTCTACTATTTCTTGTGTGCTTTTTGAATTAGGGCTGAGGTTAGGAGAGACTCAAAATTAATTGGGAATTAATCATCGTTATCCATTTGATCCCTGGTTCATAACAGGACATTGCCCTTAATTATAGGACATGATATCCGGTTGTGCGTTTAAACATGGAGACAAAATAGCTACTTTTTTCTGTAAGTGATGATGAAGCAGGCTCTAGCTAGGAATCTTTCTCTTTATTCCCGTTAGTTCCTTTTTTTTTTTTTTTCCATTTCCTTTTTCTCAAGTGAACTGATGAACAATGTCCGAATGCTGTTGTCTACTGTTCGACATTCATATTCAAAACAAAAGTCATACAGGACTGTTTACGTACAATCAGTCTGGAAAAATTATTAAGGTTCCTAAATTAAGAACAAGTAGAGTGATTCTTCTCTCTCTTCCCCTCCTCCTCCTACCCCCCCCCCCCCCCCTCAAAGATACACAAAAAAACACACCTGGTAACCATGCGACATAAGCAAGAATCTCCCGTCTGTCCTGCTAATTCTCCAAGCATAAGTACCCAGTTATAAAATTCCGGTTGTTACCTCACCGTAGTCACACTCTTTTACATGATGTGCTTTTGTGTTTTTTCAGGTTTCAAGACCAACATAAGGGGGTTCTGAACGTACACCAATGACTTGGAACACCTGCCTAGCCACGCATGTGAGATATCATTTGAATCAAGCCTAAATCATATCAGAGAGTCAACAATCAACAATCTCCATTGAAACGAGGAAGGGAAGGGAAGGGTGGAGAGACAGACGGACAGACAGAGATGTCACACTTGTGCTTTGGGTATCATCAATTTAATGAGCACTTATTGTTCAGGTTTCTAAAGATTTGCAAAGTTTTGTCATAAATGTATGTCGCAATATTTTTTTTTTTTGAAGTGAATGAGGAGTTGTCCTATTAGTCAGACTTGTAAGTTTTTGTGGTGGAAATGGACTGTACGCGCCTTTTTGTTCCCCAAGGAACCGGATTTTTAGTTGCATCAAACGACGGACGATCGATGAAGCTATACGTGAACCATGGCCACATCGTGGTGTTAGATGAGTTCTTTTCCTTTATCAGTGAAAAGGGCAGGAGGCGACCAGTGTTGGCGGCTCCTTTGGGTCATTACGGGTACTAAATTGTATACATTTCTAAGCCAAGTTCAAGCTATTGCTAGTAGAAAATGAATGTATATGTAAAAAGCTTCTTGAAACCATGCTTATAGGCGATGACGGGACGACATTCAAACTGTTGTGGTCTCTTACATGCCAGCATGGTGAAGATAAACTTTCATGTGCATGCAAGTTAACAGGGTAAATTAGAATTCGCGTGCACAGATGTTTTTGGAGAACTAGCAAAGGTCAATAGCGCACCTAAAATGCTTGAATCGGGTAACTCTTGTATTCATAGCGATACTTACATCAGAATGCCGTATGTAAGGATGATTGCCTAGGCTGATTACTCACGATTCTCGACTTTTTCTCCCTTGCCGAACTGCGTGTGAGCGCCAGCTTGATCAATGGGGTTGAGTTGGTTTTGTATAAACACAAATGAATGGAATTTGTTATGCGGAAGGCCGGCTGTGTAGTTTGTTATGATTTCATGTAATCGAACAAGGAAATCGAGTAATTTCAATCATGCGGTCTCGGATAACCATTTCAAGAACCATTGTATCTTGGAGATTCATGGTGAAGCTGTTTGAAAGACTAATTGAACAAATCAGCTGCAAGAACAGCTGAAATCTCAGGACCAGTTAGAATTCCTCAGCCTTGAATGTAGCTCCCTGAGCTCTGCAAGACTGATTTAGGGAAAATTCTACCAATTTTCGTCCATACATCTTACCATATGTCATTAGACCCAACTCCTTCCATGATACTTGATATTATGCTAATCTATGACACAAGAAAATGCAAGGGAGGAGTCTCGCCGGAGCGGAGACCTTATCGGTGAAAATCATGTATACAAGGGTAAATGATCTCGATGTCGAAATGGTTACACTTTAGTCGAAATCTATTTGTGAGAACAATTACATTTTAGCTACACGCGTGGTAAGATTTTGACATGTCTATGGAGAAATTGTTATCAATTTCACCAAGTGGTGAACAAACAGAAGTTAATTCTAATTGTGATGACATTAAAGGAAACTTTAAACTGAAATGATCAAAATCACGGAACAGATTGTATGTTGATTCGTTCTTTAGAGGAGGAGGCGTTGGAGGTTTCGGGTGTTTGTTAAAAACCTGAATTAAGAGTAAAAAAAAAAAAAAAACAATTTTACAAAGTTTTCCATCAATCATCTAACATGGCTGAGTTGATGTCCTTAGTGTTTCTGGCTTTCCTAGCTGAAGTTAGTACATGGCCTTTAAGCAAAGAAAGATGCTATGAACAGATCTTTATTCTTGTTCTTTCTCATTTTTTTTTTATCCCTCAATGTTATTGTTATGTCTCTTAAGCTAGTTAGGTGCATTGCACATAGATAATAAACTATGTAAAAAGGGGGAAACCTGAAATCGAGTGCTTGTTCTCCAAAAGATGATACCACGATCCATTCCGACAAAGCAACATAAAATGCTGTTCTTAATAGACACTTTGGACTGTTGTTGCTGTGAGAAAGTGAGGAATTCTTAATTCGGGAACTTTTGGCATCGCTAGATCTTTACGAATTTGTACGAGTTCATTCAAGCTACATGATTGCCTCAGGGATGTCGCCGCTTCTCTAATCATGTCAGGTGTCATGACATTTTTATATGTCAACTACAACGTGGACGCCATTTATTTCTATTGTTTTTCGTCATAGATTTTGGTAATGATTATAAATTGTCATGGACGGTGTGATCACATGATTGTTAACTTTATAATTCTCTAACAAGACACTTCCCATCGCAAATCAAAGTCCAAATGTAAAACTCAACAAAGCGAAATGATTAATGGCACTACAGCTCCTTTAGTTCGCGAAAAAAGTGATATTCTGGAAAAAAAATGTTTTTGAGAAGCCATTTTTAAGAAAATGACAATATTTTTCAATTTTGGTAAGGACATTCATCTTCCTAAAAGACATATAATATTCAGCACTAGTAATTTGTGCATGGTTAGCCAAGGAAACCTAGCATGACACAAGGGTCTTAAGCCTGGATCCTCGACTCCCAATTACGAACACGGACAATGATCTTGGATCCATTGAATTGATGTTTGTGCATGCTTCCTAGTGCATGAACCCAATCTATATAGGTCGAGCTCAGGTACTCGATGCCTGAGCCTTGAAGGACCCTTGCCTAAAGACCCTAGCGGCCGGGCCTGGGTCAATGGAAGTTAGGCTTAGGATTTTGGTATGAAGTCCATCAAGGTTGAGCCCTGAACTTGATGCCTCAACCCTAGTCCATGGAGGTCGGGTCCAAGACATTAGTGCCCATGCCAAGTCCATCGAGGCCAAACCCCAAGCTCAGGCTCGGCATCAACGGATTGGAGCATGGGCACAAGGGACCTAGCAATGGGCACAACAATCCGAGGCCTGGCCTAGATTGACACGGGCTCCGAAGTCGGGGACTCAGGCATTGGCACTAGGTTCGAGGCCTAGCCTCAATGGACCCAAGCCCGGTCCCTAAGGACCCTACTCTCTGCCTCGATATCACCAAGCTTGTGTCTCGGGCATAGGCATAATTTCCAACCGGGCCACAATGGACTTGAGCATGGAGGCCAAGGTCTTGGGTACGACTAGATGGACTTGGTCAAGGTGTCAGGTCTTAGGCCGGCTTCAATAGATCCGGGCCTGGGGCGCTCGGTAACCAGCCCTTTCTACCAATGCCCCGAGATCGAGCGTTGGGTTCCCATGCCCAAGCATAGAGTTTCTCCGTCCAAATGTTGATTACCCCGGTTGTATTTTGAAAAATTATTTCGATTTTCATAGTGAGGAAATCATTTATTTTTCATGACTAGGAAAACCTTTTCGTTTCTAGTAAAATAATCGGAACTGACGTATGTTTCCAATAATCACTTTTTTCTTGTTTTCTGCTTGGTCAAGTTTTAGCCGGTTTTTATGTGTATCAAATTAAGTTAACCTCTTTGATCCAACAAAAGACGGATCCTTCGCACCACACGTTATCATATTTATTCAAAAAAACATATTGCACTTTTGCCAATTTAATCTTAAACCTTTTAATTTTATAATTGAGTCCTAAACGTTTTATTTTACCAATTGAGTCCATCCAGTCAATTTTGATTAGAAATTGTTGTTGTTGGATGCTAGCCATTCTATCTGCATGGCTGCGCTTGATGTGGATACTTTTAATAATATTTTAATTTTTTAGAATTTTTTTTTTTTTCTGATTTTCTTTTTTTTTTTCTTTCTTTTTTTTCCTCCACCAACCCTCACTAGGGCTTGTTGATGGCGACGGAGGTCGCTGGCCTTAGGCAAGGGTGGCCCTCGTCAGCCCAAGGGCAAGCGTCTCTCACACAAGACAGGCAAATGGCCGCCCTCGCTTGAAGAAAAAAAGTTAAAAGTAAATAAGAAAAAGTTAAAACAAAGGAAAATATTAAAAAATTCAAAAATTAAAAAAATACATATATTAAAATACTATTGAAAATTGTTCATGTCAACACCCATCGTGCCATGTAGAATGGCTAACATCTATGTCAGCGATTTTATAGTCAAAATTGGCTAGATTAACTCAATTAATAAAACATGAAAATATTTATGACTCAATCAACAAAATTTAATGGTTTATGACTGCATCAACAAAAGTGCAATATTTTTAGGACTTTTAGATGATTTTTCAAATTAAAAGTTACATCGTAGAACTTGATGAACAAGCCGAGTCGTATGCATCAATGGAACTTGCAAACAATTGGATCTTATGCAAGAATCGAATAATCAACCAGAAATTGAGAAAAGGTGATGTTAAAACAAATTTAAGAAGTTACAGACAGATTGATATGCTGAATATTGATGCAAACTCACGTACCAGCAAATTTTTGGAAAACAGCGAGGGCAATCTCCAATAGGCATCAAGAACTACCGACACTTGCGTGTCTTGAGATATTCGAGCACTTTCACATAGAAGGTCCTTTCGTCCTAGATGTTGATGAAAAATTGCATGCCCAGTACGTGTGGATTCTTCACTTGGTCTGCTTTAAGACCCTATTGAAAAAGCATTCGCAACTGGGCTTCGGACACCGACCACTATAACCAATCGAACGTGGACGGATGTTTGTTCTGCACTTTTAATCAACATTAAAATAAAAAAAAAATCATATCTTTTTTTTTTCCCCTCACAAAACATTAGGGCTCGTTAATAGAGAAATACCCATGTGGGGGTGAGGTTCAACTTGTGTCTGTTGCCTGGCAAGTCAATAAAAAAAACTTGATTCTTGACCGCGGTTTAGGGTCTTTCAAGATGCCATTTACATCAAATGACACGAAATCTAAGCATTGATATGTTGACCGGAGAACAGCTCGGTCAACATTAATTCCTTGGGGATCCAATCTGTTTGCCTTACTTTAATTTTGTCTGATGTTTTCTTTTCTTTCGATAAAACATGTCCATTATTATGAATTCTTCAAGACTAGAGCTTGGTAAAGCTTTCTAGGGTTTGGAGAAACATTAAGGAGACACAGTTCAACAATTTAATACATAATTGCGTGTGCATGTGAGCATAGTGTGAGATCACGTACAAAATCACCACAACCCCCAGACCCACCTAGCCAAATTTGTACCTTTTTAACCTCTAATGTAATGTGGTAAGTTTACTCCTTTTGGAAAACGTTGGATTTGCAATTACCTCTTCTGAAGACTCTGGAAGTCGTGATCAATTCCCCTACTTGTGGCTCAACTTGCTTCGGGAAAGGAACATAAAATTATGTTGATGTTAGTTTATGTTGAGAAAAATGGGTCGGCAGATTAAAATATAGAGGAATATTGGGATGAGGGGCAGGACGAAACTGAAAGAAAAAATTGCAATTTCTTTTTTCAACTTACCAACCATAGAACTGATAATGAACAACCACCGGAGATTTGTGCCAATGGCCACTCTTCTTACTTGGGAAGGGGGTGGGAAGTCGAGGGTCTGAGGAGAGAATAGGGTTTCGGTAGGTTGTAAAATAGAATAAAACATGACCAGCACCAAAAAAAAAAACTGGTTAATGCACAGTCGTTAGTTTGACCAGGATCGTCCACGTTGTTGATCCTACGTATAAAGGATTTCTGGTGAAAATTGAACAAAAGAACATTGATTTGTACGGAGATAAGACTTGTTTTTATCATCTTTTGACCCATGTGAGAAGGGAATTGGCTTAATTAGTTCATGTCAGTTAATTAGTGCAGGAGGGTATTAGTTTATGCTTCAGCCGGTGATTTGTCTTTATACATTTTTTGCTTTTGGATTTATTCGAGATTTTGAGTACCTCAAGGTTTTTGTAAAAGCAGTGTAAAAAGAGAAGGGCAAGGCTCAAATCCTTGTTTTAATTCGAAGCTAGTGTGTTTACTATAGCTAAATGTTGTTATTATTATTATTATTTTTATGAAATCTGGCACAAGACAAATCAATTGCAAAATATTAATTCATTTTCTTCATGCTTAATGAACACCAACATCTAAAACCTACTAACTTCATTTCATGTTTAGGTCTTAGGATTGACTGAAATAATTGAATTGAAGTGTATAATATGATCCTCCTCGTTAAATTATTATAGCATATAAATGTAGTAAGCAAAAAAAACCAAAAACAAATCACATGGATTCCACCATAATTTTGTACATTTCAATGGAGCAGCAAACTCAAATAAACCATTATAAGATCGAAATTTTGAGATGTGACAAACCTATATTATCTTACAAAGCAAAGAGAACTTTCTAATTTGAAGGGGCCATAACTTTTTTTTTTTTCCTTTCATCCTCAAAACATCCTCAATTGTTTTATTTTATAGATCATCCTAACAATGGACGAATGCATAAATTGATAATTGTATTACATCTCTTGCATATTTCAATTTCATAAGTTTTGATGATCTCTTTACTAACCGAGACCTGAATAGGTTAATAGATCATTATACAACCTATTAGTGAAATAATCTAGTTACTAACTACATATAATCACGCCTACCTCATTCAATCTACGCGTCTCAAGAAACGTGATAGGGCAAATCCGATTCCTACCCAACAACAACCGGTTGAAATCCGGCCACAAGAAAATTATTACGAATCGCCTAATCCACAAAGTGCATAGCGTACGTTTGACCAAGTGAATTGAGTGGACTTTCTGAGATACAAAAGACGGCATAAAATACCTTATGATCTTTACTTAAACAAAATAATGCCTTTTCCGTTTACCTCTATGCAAAGAAGTTATATATTAGTGATTATTAGACCTGTTAGAATGGGTCGTAGATCCATATCTCAACTTGTATTTAATTGGCCGAATTGTTAGATGGGTATGTTATACTCAATAAATGAGTCATAAAAGGGTATAGAATGGTAAAGGCTCAAAATAATAAAGTTGATAAAGTCACTTATACCCAATCTACCTCTATGACTTTTTCTCACGCTCACTTACTCATTGCTCTCTCCTCAATTTGGGTAGGAGTTTCTTTAGATTAGATTAGATTAGATTAGATATGAAAGTGTTTTAGCAATATGAGTTGAGTCAGGTCGGGTCGGATATGAGTCATTAGATTTTTATTCCATTAAAAAGGTTAAATGGTTAATTTGGATTGGATCGTTTTCAACCCAACCCACCCAATGTAGGGATTATCAACTCATTGGGCAAATCACGGAGTAAAGTATAAGAAACTTTACCGCGTTCGCATCTTTAGGGCAGTTGTCCAAGTGATGGGCCTGTGGAGTATTAGGGCTTGGAAGCAAATCTTTAGTCCAATTGTTGGGTGCTGACCAACTTCCCAATCCACTGTACCTCCTCTAGGCCCAAAGTCGCACAAAACACGACCACTTACGAAAACATCGAGATTTATGTTGATATGAAACTTTCAGATTAGGATTAATCATTTTGGTGGTAGTGTGTTATATCCTGTGAAGCACCGGCACTCTCTGAAGGTCTACGTGCTGTGTCCAACACTCTCCGACACTCTCTTGACGCTCTCCAACATGCGATTGACTCTTGGTTTAACTCTCTAGACAAACCAGCGATATGTGAGTCCAGCATCTCCACATGTCATTTTGACTTGCACGGGTCAATTTTAAGCATTTTTCATAAATTAGGAATCGAAATTTAAATTTATCAAAAATATATATCCTTAAGTCATATACCCAGCCACTCCAAAATTAATATACTCAGCCAGGAAAAAAATTAATCATAATATAGAGAAAGAAGAAAAAAAAACTTACTACAGATATTATTTATTATGTATATATAAAAATATATGTTTAATTTACAACGTGTTCCAACATATCAAAATTCTCTATTTTTTTGGAATGACGTGTCAGCATATCGTGTCGTGTCCCGTGTTACGTATCGATGTCAGTATCGGTGCTATTTAGGTTATGTCTCATCTAGCAAGTCTCCTTTCCGATAAATTAGTACTAAACATGTTTTTCCCTTTCCCATTCTTTCTGCATTTATGGAATCGATAAGAGTTGAGAGGACAAGTCGAGCTCGAGAAGGGACGGATCCAGTCCTCCCGTGCCCGCCACAAGTGCATTCGGGAAAGTGATACCGATCGGGTTCGAGCTCGAGGCATCGTTCCTCGACCCCAACCTGCCTCCCCCTCTCATCTTTAGCCGTGACTCCGAAAAGCCGGGCGGCCGGAGAGTGCGCTCGTGTCTTCTAAGAGTGAAAAAGTTTTTAGCCGGAGATTTTTCAGCAGTACGCATCGATTCCGAAACGGTTACCTCCTCTGTTCCTAGGAAGGAATTTCCAGTCAAAGCAATGGAGGGGGCCCTTTTGCTTTCACTCTCTGAAAGCGACCATCACCAGCAATTGTCGGTCTTGGCCCCAAAGACGACGATCGTGGGCTCAGTTCGAGCACGATTATTGGCACAGTTCGAGTGTAGACCCCATTTCGTCTGGTCAATCCAAAGTTGACCCAAAACGTGGGTCGGACGAAAAATCTTTATGAGCACTGGCTCAATCGTCGTGAATTGTGGATCTCCTTCGTACGTACATCTAAAAGTGGTCAGAAGTCAAATATAGTACGCTGCCCCGTTCAAAAGTTGATCTGATCTTCTCACACGTGTGCATCAACCACTCAAAGACGAGAAAATAGTGAGTGACGTCAATCCTGCGCTCGCCGTGATGATACCCATGCCGTAGATCCTTTGGTTTTCAAAAGAGTTCACCCCAACCTTGTGCACGGTGCGCTCTTGAGCTTTGGAAGGGAATGCTAGATCGAGAGAGAGTGAGAGCGATCAAATTATACTAGCTAGTAAAAGTTAAAACTATATTGACGGCAAGTCTTGTAATAATATTAATATGGCCACGCCATGGATACAATGAGGTGGGTTCTGTTCCTCAATTTCAACGCTATCTAAAGGCAAACCTGTGGCTTTTTCTTTACCTTTGCTCTGGCATGCTGACAGAAAATAATAGTAGCTAGGTAACTCTGAGGCTCACTACTACAGTAACTAGTAAATTAATTGCTTGCAACGCTCGTTACATGCATACACCCACAGCTGGGGTTCGGCCTCAGGCTCAGGCAGCTCCAACTCCAACTCCAAAGAAGTCAATGAAGGGCAAGTCGATCTTGTCGTCTTCGGTCCTACTCTCCTCCGTTTCGACAGATACTGGGGAGAGACTCCTGTGATCGTTCCCGGGATTGCCGATGCACATGGGCTTGCCTGCTGAGGCGTCTGAGTTCGTGTCCGAGGCTCCGCCGTGATTAGCTTCTTCAACGACGGTGACCGTCCCTTGCGTCCTCGGACTGTTGTCGTTACGATCGTCGCCATCGGCGCCTGCTCTGATGTTGCTGCTGCTGCAGAACCCGCGGAAGGACGACCCAGCTTCAACTCTCGCTACAATGGCTGATCCAGAGAAACGGGAAATAAGAACAAGAAAGAAAAATAAGGCCGTGAAGATTCAGTGGACTCGAATAAAATGCACATAAGTGAAAATAAGATCAAGTAAAGAGAGCCCTATTGAGACATGGACTCACACGCTATTATGGTCTGTAGTAGAGATGTCTCAACACGCTCATCGTACAACTAGAGCATGCTCCGAGTCAAATTACATGAAACCGGCAAATTCAAATTTTGTAAGCTTTTTTAAGTAAAAATTTGAAGGTAGACTAGGATCGAACGTACCTATCCGGGACCCCAAGGGCCGAGCGAAAATAAGAGGTGGTGCTCTGGCCGAAGAAGGGGTGAGGGAGAGGTCGGTGCACGTCGACACGGCGGGCGAATCCAAGTTGCTCGACATCGTCGTGGAGTCACTGCACGCACGATTGATCTTCGCCGCCGACGCGATGTTATTGAGCCCTCTGGTCTGAAGGTGAGGGAGGAGCTTATGGTTCCTCCTCCGACGGCAGGCGCCGTTGGACTGCCCTCGCTGCTTCCTCGCGACGATCACGTGCCACTGGTTCTTTACAGCGTTGTCCGTCCGACCGGGGAAGAGCCGGGCGATCATGGCCCATTTGTTGCCGTATAGCTTGTGTGAAGCCAAGAGCTTGTCCTCCTCCTCCTCGCTGAAGGGCCTCCTGTTGATCCTAGGGTCGAGCTGGTTGAACCACCTAAGCCTGCAACTTTTCCCTGCAATATATACACAAGATCAAGAAAACGATGTTTCTGTTATTCAAGTTTTCATTTGACTTTGATTGAGGGGACTTTGTTGATAAAACGACTTCTATCTCCTCCGTAAGTTGTGTATGTACCTGATCTTCCTAGGAGGTTCTCTGCGATCAAGTTCCAATTTTGAGGGCCGTACTTGGCGACGAGCTCTTTGAGCTGGGCGTCTTCAGCAGGTCGCCAATGCCCTCTTGCACAGACCTTGGTTCTTCCGCTGTTCCTTGGAGGACCAGAGCTCTTCGTTGCCACTCCCCCTTCCTCTTCTGGCTCTTGTTCTTCTGTGTATATATCTTCCTCTGCTTCTTGCTCCTCCTCCTCGCACATATTCAAATCCAAGCCCTTCTTCAGGACGAACCCTTCTCGGTCGTCGCCACAAGCCCTTTTCGCCGCCCTGCTTCTCAGTGGCTCGAGCTCGACTGCCGAACTCACCATCCGAGGTGGAGGCAGCGGAAAGTTGATGCCTGGCAAGGCAGTGAAGTGGTTGAAGGCAGTTTTTACGTGTTGTAGGCTCATCTTTTTTTTGTGAAGACGCACCTGCCAAAGAGAGTAAAAGCTGGGTTTTTCTCTTTTTCCTTTCCTTTTGCAGAGAGCGTGGTTATAATGAGGAGGGTCTGCTTCTTCAGAAGAGCCGGAAGGAGGACTGGTCAGACCCAGAAACCAACAAAAACTTCACATGAATCAGAAACGCGTTGCGCGCTCTCTCTCTCTCTCTCTCTCTCTCTCTTCCTTTCCTCGCCCGCCTCTCAAGTGGTAACAGGACTGAAACAGGAACAGAGCTGACGACAGAAAATAGAGATGGTTCCTGTGATTTTCCTGTTGCCCCTCGTTGTCCTGGATGACCCAAAAAAGGAGGAAGAACAACTTTTTTTTTTCTTAATATTTGAACAGAAATGAGGTCAGGCCAGAGTCCCTACGTTTTCTTGAGACTGATCTGCCTCTAATATCTCACTTTCTCTCTCTAGGATGATGATGAAGTTAGCAATTTCTGCCACCCCTCTCTCTCTCTCTCTCTCTGAGAAGAAGCGAGAAAGTTGGGGCAAGCAAAGAGAAGAGATCCGAGTGCGTGCGTGCGGCCATGCAAGAATCAAGAACCGCTCGTGTGAGGGGTTGTGTTGGGAATGGAGCTTCCCTTTGCTCGGTAAATATAGACGGTGGGTTCGTTGGAGCTATGCTGCTCTTCCTTGTCTGGTTATGTCCCCCTCAACCCGCGTCCCCGGGCTTTGGGCGATCACGAGAGTCTCTCCTTGTCTTTTTCTGCCAATTCCTCCGTTTGTCGTCTTGCCCTTTTCCCGTAGAACTAGATTTGGGAATACATAGGACCTCACTTTCGGTTTGATCGGATCATAGGACTTGATTCTTTCACACAAGGGCCAAAAGAGTTGAAGATTTATCCACACGGTTTGTTTTATTCACACGAAAGAGATTGAAATTCCAGATTGAAAATCCGGTTTCGCGAAAACCAGAAATAAAACATGATAATAATCAGAATAAGAAAAACATATCGATCGCTTGTTTGAGTCACTCTGACACTCTTAGCAATTCTCAATGCTCGATTGCAGCCAATAATCGACAGGACGTTAGATATTGAAAATTTATAGTGAAATAATCTCTCGCCAAGTAGTATAGAAACCTCACCACAAGATTCTTCGACTTGAACACTCATCTCTTGAATGCAATTTGCGGGGAGAACATTATTGCTAGGAATTGATTGACCCAATTAAGAAAAAGGGATTAAATTATTTAACCTGTTTCCATGGTTATGAGTTTAGTCATCTAATTATGAACTTTGCTCATCATGCTTGATGAATCGGTTTGTGGGCCTTACCATGTAACTATGTCAACGAGTACAATACAGTGCAATCATCGGAACAAGTTCCATCTCGTACTAGGGCTGACCTAATTTACTTCTTGCATAATACCAACAAGAATTTAGCCTCGGATTTTCGGTTTTAGGGAAGCAAAAAAAAAAATAACAAGGTAAAATTGCAATTTCATGTACTTTGTGTCCATGTTCGAACTACTTGTGCAATTCCTTGTTGGGTCTAGTAGACCAAGATCCCATCGTTTTGTCGTCTTGTTGTTCATGTTCAAATGCTAACGAAATTGGACAGAATGGTAAGGGTGGGCCAAGCTAAGCATGTAATCAACGGTGGGCACAAAGCAAAGACACAGAGATTCTTAACTAGAAAGCTATTAATTATTCTTAATTCGGGAGTTCGTTATATAATTCAGGTGAATGGAAACAACGAGGTATACCGTTATATCGACAAGGGAGGCTAGGCACGGGAATTAGTAGCATAATATCTGGCAGTGTGAAGATTACAAGGTAAACAAGACAAGATGGGAGGAAACAAGAGGACAATGGAGAGAGCAACAATTTTTCTAAGTTCAATGCTGGGAAAATGACACAAAATGGTCCATAAACTTTGGTTTAATGTGCAATGTCATCTGTGAACTTTTAATTTGTTCGATGTGGTCCATGGACTATTGGTAAATATTCAATGTAATTATTCTAATTGCTCAAACGACAAATCAAGCGTTATTTGACGATGTTTATTATTATATGTCGAGTTGAGCTCTTAAAAAATGACAAGTTAATATGTCCATCTTTTTATTCATCTTCCATAAAAAAAAAAGGAAAAGAAAATTAGGACTTTATTACGCCTGTCATTGTTTGATGACACGGATTATTATATCCATATTTGAGATGAATATCTTATTTGGATAATCCATGCGTAACTTTCATTTTGTCCACCATTCAAACTTTACATTTTCAAAGCCACAACAACATATTCCATTAACTTACATTAATGGGAGGACAACATTGAATATTTCCATGTAGATTAGGGACTATGTTGAACATTTACTAATAGTTCATTGACCATATCGAATAAATTAAAGTTTAAAAATAACATTGCACGTAGGGTCAAAGTTCCAGAACATTCATGTTATTTCCTCATTTGTGAATAAATGCATAGGACCTTTTTTTTTATCCTTTGATTGGTTCATGGAACTTACTAGTTATGCACAAGGCTAAAAAAGTGTCATCCATGTGATTTTTAATTCACTAAAAAGGAAATTGAAATTCCCGACTAACGATAATAAGCATTCAGTCGGTTTGACCTATACCACAGAATGAAGGCCACACGATTTCACCATAGATTAAGTGATACAATAGATATTACAACCACACTCAAATATTTCAAACACTTTCACTATTTCGTGGCCCCTAATTACACCAAATAACCACACGTTGTTTGGAATTTGGAGCTTTCGTGCTCGCTCGACTGAAATTTTGCTTTGCTCTTCATTGGAAGGAAAAATTGCTAGCCATTCATTATGTCATTTCACGTTATGAAGATAACTGATGATCTTAGGATTGCTGTGTTGGCTTTACCATCCAACTTCTACTGGCAAGTGCATTAGCGTGAAAGCTTTTATTGCGCGGTATTTCTCCATAAGCAATTCCTCATGCCAATTCCCTAGAACAAGTTCTATCTCATACTCAACTTGATTTACTTGTCGAGTAAAACTCATAGTCACTTAGCGTGTATTTTCAATTTTAGGGAAAAAAAATGAAATAAGTCAGGGTAGCCCAAATAATAGGAAAAAAATCGCCAAAAATCCAAAATTATATCCATTGTGACAGTTTATTCTAAAAAAAATTTTAACACAAAACTCTCAAACTTATACCTGTCTGATGCATTTACCCTCCATCAAAATTTTGCCAATGAGCACCATCAAAATCTGCCTACATGGATGACGGAAGGAAACGATATTGACATGACACTCGTGTGGCTTAACTAAAATATAAATGACATCGTTTAGGCTAGAGTATCAACTGACAAAGCCTTGACATAGGGTAAATGCGTCATATTGGTATATTTGGGGTTTTTTATTCACAATAAATAGTTTAGGATAGGCATGCCACAGTGAGCATAGTTTAGGGTTTTTTATGTACAAAAAAAAGTTTAGAGTAATGTGTCACAGTAGACATAATTTGAGATTTTTGGTGGCTTTTTCCCTAAATAATATTGCCAATATACGTGCGTTGTGTCCATGTCCGAAGTAATTGTACACTTCCATGTTGATCTAGTAGACCAAGCTCCCATCGTTTTGTCGTCTTGTTGTTCATGCCCAAATGCTAACGAAATTGGACAGGATTATATGGGTGGACTAAGCAAGGCATGTAACTAACGATGGACAAAAAGCAAAGACACAGAGATTCGTTACTAGAAAGATATTAACATCCTTATTTCGAGAGTTCGTTATATAACTAAGGCGAAGGAATCAAGGAGGGAGACCGTATTCCAACGATGGAACTTAGGGACAGGGCTCAGTAGAATTATATCCGGCAGTGTGAAGATTGCAAGGTAAACAAGATGGAGGGAAACAAAAGTACCTAGTAGACTAAAGAAAGCAACAATCTCCAAGATGAAAGACCAAAGTTATCGAGAGATCCAAATTTTTTATAAAAAAAAATCTTGTAAAAAAAGGACAGGAAAATGTCTGATGTGTCGATTAGATCACTAATGCTTTGTATAACAGGTCAATTATGTAACTCGTTGCCCAGCCTGCCATAACATCTTCTAGGTTGTGCCCGACATTAAAACTACAAGGCTCTTATTAGGCCAGCCTGCGCGGTCGAGCATAGGGGCTACCAAGCGCATGCTCAGATTTAGTAGGGTTTCGTGTAGTTGCCGGTCAAAATTTCGTTTTTTTTTTTTTTTTTCCATATATCACCATATGGCAAAGCGAAAGATTATTGACCTTCTGAGTACTATTGAGCGAATATGCAAATGCGGTTAACTACCCATTTTGCTCATTATCTATCTTCATAGGCTTATACTATCAATTGACTTGCGTATTGTGTTTAGTGACACTTTATTAGTTTATCTCGTTTTGCTAATAACTAGGAACAACTACCAATGCGTGCATATGGAATTCGAGAATACACTAAGCTCGTGGAGGTTTCGTGGTCTAGTTAAACAACACCCCAATTGGTTTTGACTTCTTCGCTTCATGTCCAAACGCCAAACAAAAATTCGGACAAACTAGTGAGGGCAGCTCGCGTGGGTTCAGAACCAGCGCTCAGAAGCAGCTCGCGCAGGTTCATAACCAGCGTTCAGAAGCAGCTCGAGCGGGGTTCAGATCCAGCGTTCAGAAGCAGCTCGCGCGGGGGTTCATAGAACCAGTGTCAGAAGCAGTTCGTGCAGGGTTCAGAAGCAGCTCGCGACGCTCAGAAATGACCATTTGTAACGTTTTTGGAATGTCATTACATTCGGTCGTTACAAATGACAGAGTTAATCATCCATTATGCCAGAAACGGCAGAATTAATCAACCGTTACACCATAACAATTACAAAACGGCAGATTTAATTGTCGGTTATACTACAACAGTACAAACGCAGATTTAATAAGCCGTTTAAACTGTTACGCCATATTATTTCCGGAATAATCCTTCCACTCATCTTATAAATAACTGGTTCTCGTTCTTGTTGAGTAGCGCGAACATTCAGATTCTGACTCAGTGCAAAAGGCTTCTGTTCTTCTCTGTTTTACTCTGTTTTCTGCTTATTCCCTGCATTGGTTTTCGATAGTGTTCAAACACCAGTTTCTTTAAGTTCGCCGAAAGCTCTGAGGTTCTGTGCTCACCTCCTAGCTGTTAATCGTTGTATCCTGGGAGACAGACGTTCACGAAACTCAAGCACAGAGTTGAGGGAACGAATCTGTTTTAAGGAAACTGTGTTGAACACAGGCCTCGGTTTTATATCTAGTGTCGATCTCATGATTCAATTTCGTGTTGAAAAATCTGTTCCATTGCTTATACCGTTCTAGGAATTCTTTTTACAAGTGAATCTGAATCGTTTTGGAGTTGATTCTGAATCTGATTACCAACAGTAAGTAACTTAAATGAGAGTGATAAATCCGAAATTATTTGATAATTTAATCAGATAATAAGTTGGTAAATCATTTAAATAAAGATTGGTTAGTTCATGTAGGAATGAATAAACTGACTGTTCAAGGAGATAGGGTAAAAGTTGGTAAAATATAAGAAAGTTGGTCTCTTACAGATTGACAATAAAAGATTCAAAAAAATTCGGGTAAATAAGGTGATTGGTGATCTTTCTTAAAAAGTATTTTCAGATTTATCAATTGAAATTACGTAACGCTCCCTCTCACTTTTTATGGTAACTCTGAACGTAAATACTGCATCGTTTTTTTATTTTTTTTTCTAATTGTTAGACCCGTTAAGTTTATTGCCCAGACAGAATCGCCAATGGTCCCCATCTCCAATGAATAACACAGCAGTTGAATTTCAATTTGAATTCCTCGTCACTTCTTCCTTCTTGTTTCCCTTCCCTCTTTGAAGCTTTCCTTTTATGTGCGTGAATAATTTCTGCATCTGATTTTAGGTGAACATGGAGTTCAATTCGGCCATCCATCCAGTTGATACGTGCCGAGAAGCATGTTTATGACGTAGCTCCACAACCTATTGTAGATATGGCCCTCTCCTTAGATTTAGGTGAAGATTTGGAGATTTTTACTCTTCCAAACAAAATCTATATATAAATATGGGAGTTCCCTATAAGTATTTGATCCGTGTTCCTTCAACTTATTAATGTTGGTATTTCTGCACGATGATGGTGATGAGAACGTTAAACCTAAATGTACACCGCTAGCCGTTGCTATTGGAATGAGAGATCTCAACGTATACTCATAACTGTATCTGATAATCAGCCGCCGAAGTATTACAATGTCAGATTTGTTCTGAAGGGATGAAAGTGCGCTTCCAACTACAGACGCTGCTTTCTGGCTTTTGCCATGTTCATCGGTTATTTGGGATTCGCTAAACTTGAGAATGTAACTCTGGAGTATTATTGTGACATATGGATGACCTATTTTTTTGATTAAAAAATTCAATTTGAATTTGGTGCCTGTCAACTCCGAAAGAAATGGGACATGAATGGATTGGCAGGCTTGGTACGTTAACCAGACGAAAGTGACCAATCTTGATCTCTTCCCACATTTTTCACGAAACCAAAATTGCTTCGGGTAACACGGCACCCCTTGTCTTCTTTTATGTCCCGAGTGAAATGCATCACAAGTATTACATTTTCGCAAGCAGAATAAATTTTGGATCATCAGGTGCGTCACTTCTTTCTAACTTTGTCGTATTCTTTTCTATCTCGAACGTCGTATGACAATTTTGAAATTTTGCCCTGAAGAAGAAACCCGTAAATCTTAGATTCAATCATCCTCCAAGTAATTTCTTAATTCGCCACAAATCCTCTAGTTAAGTAATTTCTTAACTTAGCGTGTAGAAACTAACTCATTCAAGTAAAGGCTCTCTGTAGCTTTGAAGAAATTTGAAGAAATGTGATGGATCTTTGTCCTATCCTTGAAAATCGCTAATTGCACATATCAATGTAGCTTACTCATACCGTCTCAGCCCTTAAGCCTATTTTTTTTTTCCTTGTAAACCACGTTCAATTGTTCAATTAACAAGGTTTTATATTCTTATGCTCATCGGCGAAGTTGCGTTGCGTAAGATGTTACGACATAAGTTCGAATAAAATAAATTCAGTTAACAATATGGACTTCGATTACTTGTAGCGACCCCATTCTTAGTTTCCAATTAACAAATTCAAATGCCAAAGTCCGTTAAAGTAAATTTTGTTCTTCTTGGTTTAAGCTAACGACCGAGTTGTCGGTTCTCGGCTCTTGTCCTCGTCAATTCGATAACTAATCTGTCATATACCATAGCAACAAAAGTATCCAAGACGTAACAAGACAATTATATTCAAGTTTACGCCGGAAATCTTGACGAGAAAAAGGCACGTTTTCCCATAGGCCAAAGATGGGGACTCTAAGCACGAGAGGCCAGCGTGAATCTCTGAAACAAGACTTTGATTAACCAAGCACGCCTTGTACGGTAGGCACGCACACCTAGGATGACAACTAGAGCTACTCTTGTCATGGTGCTAAATAAAAAAATAATCTTCTTCTTTTAATAATATTGCCACCGTACTTACTGCAAAAATTATTAACTGAATGTATTGTTTGACACGAGCCTCGTCAACTAACAATTCCATTCTTATCGTGGGTCGATGATGCAACGGCATACCGAATCACCGCCTGTCACTGTCACGTTAGTTATTTGAAGCATAATTATAACCTTGTATAATGATGTTTGTTGTCGTTAGAGATGGAGTTGAGAAGTTGTTCGACATGAAAAACAATGTTTTTTGCTTCTTACGTCTCGCAACATGTATTAAGTAATGGAAAGGAAACTCCTATCGCAAGAATCTTTTAAGGCGTGTCCATGTAGATTTCTAAATGTATGGTCTATCATAAAATTTATTCCAAGTGCAAGTAGCATACCATGTTAGTCATCCATATTGCAATATAGAAGACCAAGATCTTATCATAATTGTTGATTTTCAGGATGAATTAATATGTTGGCTTCTCCAGGTAATTTCTGCTGGCAAGTACCTTACAATGCAAGCTTTTGTTGCGCTATTTCTCAATATGAGACCCATTTTTGACTTTTGGAAAAAACAGAATTAAGTCAGGGTAGCGTAAATAACATTGCAATTGCACGAAAAATGTGTCCATGTCCGAATTACTTTTACGGTTCCTTCTTCGATCTAGAAGACCAAGATCTTATCGTT
The DNA here is from genome assembly GCA_019149425.1 of Psidium friedrichsthalianum. Classification (NCBI taxonomy): domain Eukaryota; kingdom Viridiplantae; phylum Streptophyta; class Magnoliopsida; order Myrtales; family Myrtaceae; genus Psidium; species Psidium friedrichsthalianum. The sequence goes on along the minus strand of JAGVVM010000565.1, from coordinate 13,008 downwards.
TCGTCGTCTTATTGTTCATGTTCAAATGCTAATGAAATCGGACAGAAATATAAGGTTGGACTAAGCTAAGCATGTAATTTGACGATGGACGCAAAGCAAAGAGATGGAGATTCGTACCTAGAATGATATATCCTTTGCTCGAGAGCTCGTCATGTAACTAAGGCGAAGGAATCAAGGAGGCAGACCGTTATTCCAACTACGGAAGCATGAAATCTGGCAGTGTGAAGAAGACAAGGTAAGCAAGAGGTTTGAGAGGAGACCATGGAGATCAAGATCTTGTAATTAAATGGAAGAACAAAGTTGCCGAACGACCGAATTACCCCTCAAAAAAGTCGTTCTAGAAAAGACTAGAGAATATCTTACGTGTCAGCTACAGTGTTATACTACTGACATTACACCAATCCATCTTTAGGATAATCTCTAGTTCTTTTCCGACCAATTGTTGCAGAGATGGGCCGTTGCTGAGCTGAGTTGGCGATCGGAAGAGATGAGTTGGCGATCGGATAATCTCCAATTTGGACAATGATTGCAAATCTCTCTGAGTTGATTTGAGAATACAAATTCTTGTTGCGCCCAAAAAATGGATTTTGGACAGAATCATTGGCTGAAAAAATAAATAAATAAAAGGATTCTGTTGCTACATTTGAGTAATTAAACATTTTACGATTATTGAACTGGATTTATTGTAATAACCCGCATTTTCGAAAAAAAAATTCGATTTTATTCGAATTTTACTTTATTGGAGTAGAAAACGATTGATCCATTCTATGACATTTCAATCTCACAAGAATGACCTAGTGACGTTAGTTGAATTTGGCTTGAACACAAAAAAAGAAGAAGCTATTACAGTGAAAATAGGCGAATACAACCTCATTAAGAATTTCATCTTTGGACCATGAACCCACAGATTCTTCTACCATTCGACCAGATCTTCTAGATTGTATTAACATTCTCCAAATTAATTCCGACGTCAAACATTGGACTTTTGTATCAATTAAGGGGTGTCTTGGAAATAATAGGTTCAAAAGCAAAACAAATCTAAAAATCCATAAAATAATAGGCAAAATTGGAAACAAGCATAACCCTAGCTCTGTCTACACCATCGACATCACTCACCGCCATCCTACGAGGCCGCCTCGAGCCCAAGTGTCCATGGCCACCACCGCTCTCGGTACTTTGATAGTCATTCACTACTTGTCCAAATGGAAAATACACATTTTCGATGTATGGTTCAAAAGTTCCAAAAGATCACTTTTCTTTTTCAAGGACAGCGGGGGTTTGTAGTGAATAATTAGGTTGAAAAGGCATAGTTTTGCCTATGTGCAGGGGAAGTATTGTGCAACCTAGGAAATGCCCCTCTCCATAAGTAGGGAAACCTAGATAATACCCATTTCTTGTCTCTGTTACCGAATACCTAAAATGCTTTGTTTAGTATAGTTTCTGGGACAATGCTAAGTAACGAGTATATCTCGGTTTGCGTTCCGCATCGTCTCTCTAATTAATTTCATCTCCTCTCACGCCCCAGAACTTGATGAGAAACTTTCACGTTTTCCCAGAGGCCACACAAGGGAACTAAGCTGTCTTGATCCAGGGTCAGCGAAGATTTCTAAACTGACCTTAACTAAACCATTCCAAAAGAGACAATTTGTGAAGAGCACCCCCCACAAGTTCCAACGGGGGAAAATTATTTATAAAGCCTTAAATTTATTGCACTTTTATCAATTCAGTTCTAAACATTTTAATTGTATCGATTGAATCCTAAACGTTTTCACATTTCGTCAATTGAGTCTATTTGGCCAATTTTAGCTAGAAATTGCTAATATAAACGCCGACTGTCCTATATGGCATAGTCGGCACTTATGTAGATAAATTTTAAAAATATTATTTCGATTTTATTTTGTTTTATTTTTACAAGTGTGGCAAGCGAGGCCGCCGACTAACCATCGCTGGCCCAAAGCAAGGACCAACGACCCTCGTTTGGTCTAGGCAAGGACATTGTCGCCCTCGTCGTTAGCGGCCAGCGAGGGTGTCATGGCCCTCGTCTTAATCTAGACAAGGGCTGCAATGCCCTTGCTTGTGGCCGACAATTGTTGTAAAAAAAAAATAAAGAAAAGAAAAAATGAATATAAAATTAAAAATCATTAAAATATTATTAAAACTTGTTTACGTCAGCACCAACCATCTATGCCACGTAAGACGGACGGTGCCCACATCAGCTATTTGCGGGCAAAATTAGTCGGATGGACTTAATTGGTAAAATGTGAAAATGTTTAAGACTCAATTTGCGCTATTTAAAGATCTAGGATTGAAATGGCAAAAATGGAATAGGTTTAGGACATTTTGGATAATTTTTCTACTTTCAAGAGTAATTGACACAATATTTGTGTCGCTGTCCTAGCTACAAAAACTATTAACTGAATGTCTTGTTTGACACGAGCATTGTCGGCCAATGATTCCATCCCGTATTGTGGGTCGGTGGTGAGATGGCATACCGAATCACCGCCCCTCGCTGTCGCGTTGGTTATTTGAAGAATCTCCAAGGCGTGTCATTGTAGATCTCTAAATGTGTTGTCTATCATAAAATTTATTCCAAGTGCAAGTAGCGCACTATGTTTAGTCCATCTGATGGACTAAATTAGTTTTTTTTTATTGGTCAAAGGACTAAATTAGTTGAACCAGTTCTTCGTTGATGAAAAGCATTATTGCTAGGCATAACCATTTAATTTCGTTTTATGCAGTTTGGTGATCTAATTATGAACTTATCATACTCGATGATTTTAAGGATTGATACGTTGGTTTCACCATGTAACTTCTGCTGGATAGTACCTTACAATGCAAGCTTGTATTCCGCTACTTCTCCTTGTGTAGCCCATTTCGGTTTTAGGAAAAAGATCTAAGTGAGGGTAGCATAAATAACAATGCAATTTGCATGAATATTGTGTCCATGTCCGAATTACTCGAACACTTTCTTGCTCGAACTAGATCCCATCGCTTTGTCACCTTACTGTTCATGTTCAAATGCTAGCGAAATTGGAGAGAATTATTAAAAGGGTGGACTAAACTAAGCATGTAATTTAACGATGGAGGCAAAGCAAAGATACGGACATTCGTAGCTAGAAAGATATATTCTTTACTCGAGAGTTCGCTATACAACTAAGGCGAAGGAAGGAATCCAGGAGGGAGACCGTTATTCCAACGATGGAACTTAGGGACATGGCGTAGTAGCATAATCTCTGGCAGTGTGAAGAATCCAAGGTAAACAAGACAAGATGGGAGAAAACAAGAGTTTTGAGAGGAGATTTTGGAGAGCAAGATCTCCTAATTTAATGAAAGAACAAAGTTGCCAAGCGACCGAACTAAGTTACACAACCGACGTTACATAACAAGTTAATTGTGTAACTCGTTGCGCAGCCTGCTATAGTATCTTTCAAGTAGTGCCCGACTTAGGTCAGCTTGCCCAGGATAGCATGTGGTCCACCAAGCAAATGATCGGATATAGCGGTTTCCGCATAACTTGCGGATTGAAAATGCGAGATTCTTCTTCCCATCAAATATTACCGTAAGGCAAAGCAAAAGATTATTGGACTTCGAGTGCTTCCGAATGAATATGTAAAACGCAGTTAATTACCCATTCGCTGAATCTTTATCCTTGTACTATCGATTGATTTGTGCGTTGAGTTTGGTGACATTTATTTCATCGTCTCATTTTCGCTAATAACTAAATAACAAGTACGTAAATGTGCATGTGAAACATTAAAAACACACTAAGCTCATGTAGGGTTATGGGGTGGAACAAGACCCCAATTGGTCTTGACTTCTTCTCTTCGCGTTCAAAACGCCAACAAGAATAGGACAGACTAGTTACGGCTGTCTTTGGAGCGTCGGATGGAACGACGAGCACAAAGCAATGACGGAAGCTAGTTCAGTTGCTCTATGCTTAGAACAAGAATATGGAACAGGACACAGTCAGCGAAGTGCCCTAAATGTTATTCCTTCTATAACAACCGACTGGTTATCTAATGAAACAGTTGAGGAGAAGAATAGGTTGGGTCCGTTGTGATTAATGAAATTTAAAGTGGTATCAGATGGTCAATCAACTTAAAAAACCATGCCTAGCCAAATAAGCAGAGGGGGGGGGGGGGGGGGGGGCGAGCGGGAATAAAACTTAAAATGTCATGAACTTATTGTGCGGATGCCAATTCAGTCCTAAATCTTTCAATTTTGCAAACAAAGTTCTAAAGTTTTTGACGATTCGCCAGTTATTTTGGCCAAAACTTCATGATGTGGACCTTGAGCATCCTATGTGGTCGATGCTAACGTGAACAATTTTTTATTAATTTTTTAAGTTTTTCTGAGTTTTTAATAATTTTTATTTTTAATATCATTTTCATATTTATGTTCTTTTATTTTCTACCCTCGTCGGACTTAGAAGAAAAAAATAAAAAGAAAGAAAAAAATATAAAATAAAGTAAAATAAAATAAAACTATTAAGATATTCAAAAAAAATTTAAAAAAATGAAAAAATTGTGCACTTCAGTATTGACTGTGCCACGTAAAATGATTGAGATCCACGTCATTAATTTTCGGCTGAAATGATTACATTGACAAGTCATCAAATGGTTTGGGACTCAATTAACAAAATTAAAAGATTTAAGATTGAATTGGCTTCCATACAATAGGTTTAGGACTTTTGTATTAATCTTTTCGAAAAAAAAAAAAAGCAAAGAAAGATAATTTAGAACCTCAAATTGAAATATATGCATTGTCCCTTCTTAACGGCTCGTGGTAACTCGGTAGAAAAGTTGGCAAATTCAAAATGCAAAAACCAACTGGATGTTGTTAGCAACTCAAATTTAAGATGCAAATCAAAAGTAGCCGGTATCCTAATGGGAGAAAGTTGGTAGGTAAAACAAGTACAAGTTGGCAAGTTCATATAATAGTAGATGAATTCGAGTTGCCCGTAGAAATGGCTAATATAAAAATTGACAAAAGAAATGGAAGATTGGCACATTAAGAAAAAAGTCATCTAAACATTAGGAAGTAACCTGTATGAGAGTTGATTTTTTAAAGCTAATTGGTAATTTAATTTAAAAAAAAACGTTGAAAAATCGCTAAAATAAAAGATCAATTAGTCCAAATAAAAGTTGGTAAACCTCTCAAATATATGAACTTTTCTTCAGAATCTGCCGACTATTTTTTTTTCCCCCGAAACGAAACAATGAAATGAAAAGATTGATCAACGAAAACTACATGGCACCAAACTTTGTTGGATGCTACCAACATCAATTTCAGCTTGATATTTAAATGATCTGACGCTTCCTCTTATTTTCAACAATAAATTTGAACATAAAAATTGAACAAAACTTTTTTTTTTTTTTTGGGCGGGGGGATGTTAGGTGAGGCCCCTTACAGTTTATTGCCCGGGGGAGAATCATGTTGATATGCATGGCAGAAAAAAAGTTTGGTAAGTAGTCTCCATCCGCCATGAAAAAGGTCAGCAGGTGAATTTCGATTTGAATTTGGTGCCTGTCAACTCTGAAAGAATGGGACGAGGAAGGATTTGATGTGGCTGGTACGTTAAGTAATACCTAAGTCACTAATCTTGATCTCTTCCCACATTTTCCACGAAAACAAAATTGATTAGGGTACGGTGGGACCATCATCTCCGCTTTATGTCCCGAGTGAAATGTACCGTGACGATGAATTTTCTCGAGCGCATTAAGTTTCACATATTGTATAACGCGTGTCGCTTCGTTCTAACTCTTTCGTCGCAATAATCTTATCTCAAACGTTGTGAATATTTGAAATTTCCTCCTCGAGAAGAAACGCGTGGATCTTAAATTCGATGCTCATTCAACGTATGTTCACAAATCATCTTCTAATATCACCGCGGATATGTGATTTGTCTTTAATCACGACTATCTAAAATTGTGTTAATTAGTAGATCGTCAAGAAATCCAAATGAATCGCGGATATCGTGTTGAATCTTTGTCCTCTCTTTGGAAGCCGTTAATTGCATATGTCCATGGAAGAGCGAGATGTTCCCAAAGTCAATTTAGTATCTCAATAAAAGGAGCATATATACAATAAATAATGAGGAGAAATCAGATATATTCCAAGTGAAGGTACATGTATGAATAGCTTAATCATCCCATATCATTTACCGGCCCTTATGCCTTGTTCAAGAGCTCAATAAAAAAGTTTATTCTAATGCTCATAGGGGCCAAGCTAGGGGTGTCAATTATGCCCACCCCGACCCGACCCTACCCTATCCGACCCTATCCTACTCTATTTTTAGGGTATTTTAGGGTAGGGTAAAGAATAGGTTTGGAAGGCAAAGGGTATTTTAGTGATTTAGGGTAGGTTAGGATAGGGCAAGGGTATAACCTATCCCAACCCTACCCTGTACTCACGTGAAAGAAGATAGAAACATTTCCTCCGCCGCGTCTCCGCTCGTCACCTCCTCGTCCATCTTCCCGAAGCACCTTGCCATCGTCTCCCTGCACTCCTCCGGCGCTCCGCCACTCGCGCCCCACCGTGCTCGTCGTAGACCTCGAAGAAATCGTCTGCCTTGCCTAACTTCAACCTCATTGCGAACCCTAGCTCCACCCTCACCGCATCCTCCATCGTCCATCCTCCTCATATCGTCCTCTTTGGATTCATTCGGTAGGTGAGTTTTCCGATTCCCGATTGGCCCTGCTTTTAAACAATGATTGGTTGAATTGAAGCTGAATGCCTCGAAATATTGAAGTTGTAGTTTCTTGGCTTGGTCCTTCTTCTTTTTTCATTTTGAAATTTAGTGAAGAATTGATTGCTTGTTTGCATATTGGGGTAATATCATCTGTCTCTGGCAGTCACCACCCCACCTTGGATTAGCTTTCCAGCACTGCAGACCTGCCATCATCAAGCTGCCATGCCAGTGACGCCCCTTTGCGCCAGCCATTGTCATGAGAGCGCCATCTATCTGTATCTCCCTAGCTCTCATATTCTAGATAATAGAATGCCTGACCCTTGATATAATCAGATTTTTCAGATTTCAGTTATGGATTCCAATTTGTGGCATGCTAGCAGCTCAATTCATGTAGATAGATAGATAGATACAGGATTTAGGAGATACAGGATTTAGGATTTTTATGATTTCAGTTATGGACCCTAAATTGCGGCATGATACATTTGGACTATCGCATGAGGGAGGATATGGAGATGACTACCTTCCTTCCTTCATATTAGTTTTTGAGATGACTACCACTTTGTTATACAGATGAGACTTGAAGGCATATTAGTTTTTGAGAAGGCCGCTATAAAAATCAATTCCCTATTGAAACAGGGGATATCTACTAGTAAACTTCAACTTGGATTATATGCTATGTGCTGGCATATCGTAAGTTCATATGCTCCCCTAAGTCTTGCATATAGGGACCTCAACCGCTACCATTTTTCATATGTTTCCCATGTAGAAGGAAATACAAACTAGATGAAAAAAGAAAAGCCACCACACTTTCCTCAACACCTCTTGAAAGCTACTTTAAGATGACTAATCATTTTGATTGGCAACCAGATACAACTAAAGGTAAAGACAATTCTCAGTAGTCTTGTGCAAGAACAAGGCGTACCTTATAGGTTAGGAATTTCAGTTTTTATCATTAAGTTCACATCATCATCGGCCAAACTATCCTTTGGGGATGCAGCAATACCATTAGCATTTTCCACAATATCCAGATTGCTATTTGCAATTTCAGCACCACGTTCTTTGTTTGCCTTGAATAATTAATGTCGACAAAAAAACCATTAACCAAGAGAAGGAAGGTAGGCTTGAACTCAGAAATTCCCTTGTGGTCTTTACTATGGAAATTGCGGCATGATACATTTCCCATCTATGGATTGTTCGCTTTTGAAGGAATAAAGAATATTGCAGTACTTGCTCTGTGGTATTCTCCATCTCAACTTGAGTTTAGCATCCCACATGTTGTGGTCTAGACATTTTGCTGTCTACTTTATCTGTGTGATTCTTCTTGTAATCTAATCTAAAGCCTATCTACCCACTAGTCAATTCTTTTCGCTTGTCGCAATGGGGAAACCATCTAAAGACCATGCTGGGCAACCCTCGAAATTCCTTCGGAAGAACTACTCTTGCAGAAGAAAGTATAAGGAGGAAGAAACCCATTTTTGTAAAGACATTAACACCCAACTTGAATTTTTTTTAAGGGAGATGATATTTTATAGATTTCATGACTCAGGTCCACACCTGTAAAAGCTCACAAAACACTAAGCAAGTTTGATTTGCATTTCCTATAGATAACTACTGAATAAACAGGCCTGAGGAAAAAGCATGATAACTAAGATGTTTATGCCTTTCCATGAAACACATTATACATGTTGAACAAAAAAACATGATTATGAATAATTGCTTTTGTAATCTTGAGATTCTTTTTTGCAGAACCATCAGAGTTTGAGTTGTGTTTCAATGCCTAGGATCACCAAGCTAGCTCAATTTCAAGTTTGAAGTTCATCGACAAAAGGTATGTTCATCAATCTCGAGCAATTTCATTCCTAGGCTAGTGGATTAGAGGACGAAATTAAGCCGAAGCATGAGGTGAATCGGAGGCAATGTTGAGCTTGATTGCTGTTAGATGGTGATACATGCTGCTGCAATGTTGATTTTGCATGTTATGGATGATTGATGATGATTTGGTGCATGTTCATACTTTTTACATATAACGTAATAAGCTATTGAGATTACATTTGTGATTGTAATAAAAATTTACAGGTTATAAGTGTCACAGATAGAAGTATGACTGAAATGAATCCTTCAAGTTTGACGAGATCTGTAGTGTGGGAACATTTTAAACGGGTTCCTAATGAAGCAAAGGCTGAATGTAACTATTGCGGGGCTCGTATTGGTTGTGTTAGTGGTCACGGGACTAGTGCGAAATGCTTGATTGATTGGGGGATTCAAAGAGTTTTTTCTATCACCGTGGATAATGCGAGTTCAAATGACTTAGGAATTCAATATTTGAAAAAAGATTTGACTTTTGGAACTCTCTAGCATTAAGAGGTGAGTTACTCCACGTCAGGTGTTGTGCTCATATATTGAGCTTGATTGTGCGAGAGGGGTTGAAAGACATGACTGATTCCATTGTTAGAATACTGTTGACACTTGATTTTTGGCCAAATTTATTTTAAATTTTTTTTAGAAAATCCATAAAAATTCATAAAATTGAAAAATCAACTTTGGAGACCTTGGTTTAGCCTAGGGAACCAATTTTGAGCAAAAAATAATTTTTCTTATTTTTCGTAATTTTCTGCATTTTATTTTCAAAAATTCATAAAAAATCAATAAAAAGTGAGAAAATTGCAAAATCAACTTTGGGACCTCAGCCAAGCTTAGGGAACCAATTTTGAACAAAAAATAATTTTCCTTATTTTTCATATTTTTCCGTATTTTATTTTCCAAAATTCATAAAAAATCAACAAAAAGTGAGAAAATTGCAAAATCAACTTTGGAAGCCTTGTCCAAGCCTAAGGAACCAATTTTGAACAAAAAATAATTTTCCTTATTTTTGGTATTTTTTTAATATTTTCAGAAATTAGGAAAATAATGAAAAGTTAATAAAAAATAGTATTTGAGACCAGAAAATTACCAAAAAATAGTAAATATTTTTAATTTAATTTTATTTTCATTTTTGATGAATAAATTTAGAAAAATAAAGTCTGGAATCTAGGGTTTCTTTGTTAATTTTATTTTTTAGATTACTTAAATAATTCTAGAAATTCCATTTTAGCCTTTTAATTTTCAATTTTTTCATTTTTAGAGTCGTGTCATCCTCCTCTATTTTTCAAAATTAAAATCAAGTCCAAAAGTTCTCGGAATTGTCCAATTTCGCTGAAAAGGACCAAAATGCAATTTCTGGTTTTTCAATTAGTCCCTAAAATCACTAAAAATGAAATTAAAAATTTTATAGGGACTAAATTGAAAATAGGGGGACGTCACCCCCTAGTTTTTGACCCTCTGAATCCAATGGTGGCAACAATTTTTGCAGAAAAGGGGCCGAAGACTTTGGATTTTGCAAAATAAGTTATCGGGTCAAATCCAAAATTTGGGGTTTTTGCCCAAATATTGAATAATTTCTGGGGAAAATGCCATTTTCGAATATATTTGATGCCCCTGAGCCCAATTCTGGTGTCAATTTTGAAAAAAGTGAAAAATTCGGGTCAATTTCAATAAAATGAGTGACTTGGGTCAGTCGGGTCGGACCAGATCCGACCCGACCCGACCCAATCGACATCATCTTCTCCACAGACCTGCGCGCGCCATGATTTGAAACCGGGAGAAATCTTCTGGAAACAGGGGAAGATTTGCCGAGATTCTGGGTAGAAATCAAAGGGAAAATTCTCGTTCGGTTAATGGGGTTTTCCAAGGAGAAATTTTAGGGGAATTATAATACGAAAAAGGGAGTATAAGGAGGGGGAGGAGGCTCTGTTAGGGGGATCGCCATTGAAGCAAGACCCGAGAGCTAAAAAAAAGCTTCGCCAAGCCATCTAGCGAGGAAACAAGCTCCGACGTTGGTTGCACGGTCTTCCTGAAGCTCGCGGGGATCACCAGAACCAAACCGTAAGTCATTTCGTCGCCTCTGTGCTTAGTTGCCATTGATGCGTCATCGAAGGTCCGTCAATGGCGGATTCTTCATTTTTCCACCGTTCTTCGTGATTTTTGGCCCAAAATGCTCCTATTGTTGTTCTGCTTCCCGTTTCGTTCTCATTTTCCATTTTTATCGAGCGAAACCTTGGACCCAATCTCCCAAACCCCCTCGGCAAAACTCGAGTCGTTGAGGTTCTTCTATACCAACCCGAGCCCCAGGATCATCAGGTAAGCCCCTCCAATTGCCTCACGTGCTGTTTGTTAAATTATGTTCCAAGTTGGATGTTTATTTCGCAAGCCTAATCTTCGTCGGAGTCTGCGCTTTTGGTCGAGGTTGCGTTCACCGGCGGCTCGCGATTGTCTTTTTCCGGCGAATGGTTGATCAGTCAACCCTTTTATTGGCCGGTCAACAGTCTGGATTTCTATTAAAAATTTCATTTTTTTTGGGAACTAAAGAAAATGATCTTCAGGATAAAAATACCTGAATCCGATGGTGGAAATATTGGCACGTGTCGAAATCGGGAATTTTTTGGGAATAAAACCGTTAATTCCGATAATAAAAACGTGTTCGAAATAAAATTTCCAATCGATCGAGAGGGATCGTATGTGTGGCCATGTGTTAGTGTTTCTAGTACCATAGGATTAAGAATAGGTAGAAATAAAGAGAATAGAATAAAATCTAAAATTCGAAAATTTCAGAAAATTCCTAAAACTACGTCGTTTCGGATGTTGAAATTCATTCTGTCTTGGGCCGGATCTAGCTTTATTGGGCCGGGTCCATTTGACCCGGCCGTATAACCTAATTGCAATAAAATAATAATCAATAAAAAGAAAAAAGATAAAATAAAATAAAATAAAATAAAAATAGAAACTGAAAGGCGGCGTCGTTTAACCAGGGTTTTTTAGGTTCGGGCTTCGGTCGGGTTTGACCCGACCCGGTCCGGAAATTAAAAAAAATTAATTAAAAAATAACAATAAAAAAATAGTAAAAAATAACTAAATAAAAATCAATAAGAAAACATCGTCAAAAAATGCGTAGAAATCTTGAAAAATTTTTAGAAAAAATTGTTAGAACATTAAAAAATGTTTGAAAATTAGGTAAATATTATAAATTAAAACGAAATTTCAAAAAATGTAGAACAATATTTCTAAAAATAGGAAATTCCTTGAAAGTCTTAGAAAGTCCTAAAAAAATTTTGAAAAAAAATATTAAAAAATTAAAAAATAAAATTTTCAGAAAATATAAGAACTATTCTAAAATCATTGGAAAAATCCCAAGAATCCATCGAAAATCCTCAAGAAAATGCCGAAAAATGTCCAAAAATAGGGAAAAATCCTTAGAAAATTCTTAGAAAGTCTAAAAAAAAAATTCAGAAAAAAATTACAAAAAAATTCGGAAACTCATAGGAAATTCCTAAAAGTCGTGAAAATTAGGAAAAACCACATTCAACTGGGTTTGACCTAATTTCCATTTCTGGCTTTCCCGAACCTCTAAATGACCATTCTGCCTTCTGGTCATTTGACCAAATCATTCTCCAAACCATCCCAAATCATCTTCAAACCTAATTGATGTGTTTTCCAGACTTCTAGGCCTCCCCTCTGTTTTGTATTTGACTTGTCGTGTATGTTTGCTGTTCTGACTGACTTTCTTGATTGTACATTTATTTTTTCTGGTTTGAATTGATAGGATGATAATCTCACCTGCATAACCCCTTAGATTTCTAAAGCCTACCTTACCCAATCTCGCCTGCATGAACTCCTAGATTAGGAAATCACTCAACTTGTAACCGAAAGGGCGTTGATGGCATATTCGACGTAACAAAAGTTCCCCGAACCTAGATCTCTGGTTTTCGTAGGATCCGACGATATCTCCCAATCGCTCGATAGGGGTTTCCAGTCTACCTCCAATAAATGCCTGGTGGCGACTCCGTTGGCAATGCACACTATTCCACATGCCACCCGACCACACTAAGGCGACATCGATTTAATCTTTCCTGACGCGATTTGGTATGGGCCTGGGAGGGCCCGAGCCAAGGCCTAGATACACAATGGGCTGGCAACATTAGCTCCCTCGGGACCCGGAACTCGGGAGGTCGCGACAAATACGTTCGTGCTTGTGCGTTATGTGCGGTCTGCTCCTGCAAGGCGAAACGGTTTAGGTTGTATTGACTAGAAAAATATGATACAGAAAACCGTGCGCCGTGGTCTCGTGCTTGGTGTTTTAATGTAGGCTCGATTCGATCGTGACACGGAGTCTGAATATGATGAGGATTTCTGGCTGCGGCGCTTTCGGCGTTGGTGCGCTATCGTGCTCATTGGCTTACTGCTTGTGTAGTCTTTGCGAATTCGCTTGGTGGTTTTTTAAGATT